>JASDQU010816758.1:8230-31338 GCA_032191745.1 Picea mariana
AGAGGCCTCGAAATATAATAAAGGTGGTTATAACCACCCAGTTTGAGAAGTCGGCCCTACCAGTGAAGAGACACTTCACACATGCCAGATTTGTATAAATAAGGAGGCTAGCGCCTCACTTAGACAGACACCTCACTTGCTCATTGAGAGACAAGTTTCGGAACTGCAGTTGGAGAAGAAGGAGAGAGAGTGGCACATCATTTGGGAGAGGATCTTCTGCATTAGTTTAAGTTATCTCTTGGCATTGTATTGGCTATTTATAATAAGGAAGTTTTGCTGGGTTTTCTTCCCCTAGAGGGTTTCCCAGGATAAATGCTGTGTCTCTTGTGATTGTGTATTTCTCAGTGATCTTGTCTTATGTCGCTGTTATTTATTGAAATGCAAAGAACTATAATAATGGCTTAAACATTAACACTGCCCAAATACGTGTCCAATCATAAACCCTTGAGAAATAAAAACCTGCAAGAATGTGCCAAGTTTGAATAACACTTATGCACTGTTGATGTTGATCAATGGACCTGTTACCCCCTCTCACCTAGGGGTAACTAGAGGAGGTCATGTCTGATAGCCCATAATGAAGATAGTGATCCTGATGATGATGATGATGATCAATATTCTCACAGGCAGCAACCCATTGTCCCTTTAGATGCCTCTCTCTTTATTAACACAACTTATCACATCCAATCAACATTGGTTTATTGGAAGAGGGTGGTCCAACACATTATGAGGTACATTAGTCCTTGTTTCATAAAAAGTGTCATATTTAATGCATTTGGCATGTGAGTGAGGATCATGGCTTGAAGTTGGATAATGGATCAATAGGTCAAAAGTTATGCTTTTTTCCTTGTCTCACCTTGGTGGCCATCTTAGGTATCTTAGTCCCGTGTCCACTCTTGGGGAATAGGGGTACTACTGGGAGGCTTTGATAAGAGTAATGTACAGTTCCCCCCCATACTTAACACTCTCCATCCTCGGGCCTTTCGCAGTGTAATAAACTTCGGTATGGCTGTTACATGTGTTATCACACAAGTTGTAGGTTGGGCAAAGCTCGACCCAAACCACAAGATGGCGACAACTAAAAGAACACCTACCCATTGTCACCACAGATAGGTATTCCCGTCACTTTAGAGGTGAAGTGATTGCCTCAAGGGAGGAATCTTGGGTGACCCTAGGGGGAAATGAGACGRAAAATGAGATGATGAGATGAATGCCCCTATAGGTCAAGTTGTTAAGTGGAAGATGGCTTTGATGACACGTCTTGGAAATGGTTTAAGGTTGCCAAGTCTTTGAGTACCCATGGAAAGTGTTTGTACCTGCGCGAGACACAAGAAAAGCCAAKTGTACAAGCTATATGTTAGGTGGACAAGCAAGTTAAGCTTGTTGTCCCTAATTGCAACAGTCAACAAAAWTATATATTAGCGAACAAATGATTATTAGAGCTTCTAAATAAATGCCAAAAGTCAAGATAATGATACAAGAGCTAAGCTAGATATAACTAGTACAACTCAAGATTGAAAGAGCAAGACTTTAGCATAAAAGTAAGGCTGTTATAAACAAGTGTTGCAGAGATACTTTATTAGCCTTATGGCTGTAGCAAACAAGTTGTTACAGCAGAAAAATCAGCCACCAAAACCTGCAAATCATCCACCCCAAAAGTGCGCTGGAACTAGTAGACTATAGGGGCAAATTGCTAGCAATTTTTGACGGTTGAAAAGAGAGTTATTTCGAAAGTTGTTTAGGGTTTTCTGCAGCCCTAATGGCTGTAGATTAAAGTTGTAACAGCAGCAAGAACTACTTGGAGAACAAGATTCCTTTGTGGCCTTTGCAATCTTAGAGCACATAGAAAATATTCCAACTTAGACAATCTCAATATCTCAACTTTTTGCGATTACCAATGCAATAATTTATTTCTCCAATGCATGAAGATTAGTGTCTTTCTATTGGGTAAATGGAGTCTCTTGATTAAACAAGTTGGATGAGTTACTTCCTTGGGGTTGTAAGCCCTTTTACTCCCCAAGGCAAACCCTAACCAACAAGGAAAACCTAGGAGGGTGTAAGCACTTTTACTCCTCCTAGTACCCTTTGCACCAAAAATTATTTCAAACAATTACAATGGACTTGGAGGGGGTTGTATGCCCTTATACTCCCCAAGAAATAATCACATTAACCTTACAACCAAGAGAATAGAGCAATAAACATGAAATCCTTACCTAGTTGAAGCATTAACAAGATGAAACCCTAATTCACCAAGCAAATTCCACCATAAAGCAATAAACAAGCCTCCAAGAGAGCTAGCGCATCATCCATCCATCCAATAGCAAAGATAAACCATCACAAGGTAATGTAACCAGGAGAGATAAAGAGAGTTTTCCAAGAAGGGCGCAAATTTCATCCAATGTAGTCTTCTTACAATGGGAGAGTTATGTCAAAATGAAATAGGGTTGATCTCTATTTATACAAAATGTTCTCAAACATGTTTGTCCACAATACTTAGGGTAAAACATAGGATAAGGAGTCAACAACCCTTATCTTGCCCCTTTACAAAAGTAATATTATTTAATTCATAATTTGCACATAAGAGAAACCCTAGAAACCCGACGTCACCCTTCTTTTGGGCAACGTTTGACACTTTTGGTCAAGTCTTTTACTTGGAGAAGGGAGCGCTAGGCCTCCAAAGGCCAATGGTCTTAAACCAAAGCCTTTCTTCCACGATCCATGGGCCTCTTCCTTCAAAATGTGCCAAGTGTCCATCTTCACCACCAAACCCTAGCCCTAGGATGATGTCAAGCCCTCAAAAGGTGACGTTTTGGTGCTTTCAAGCAAGTCGATTGGCATGTAGGGGCTGGGTAAGATCCTCTAATGTGTTGTCTAGGCCTCCAAAGGCATGTCATCATCATGTAAAGTGTGGGCCCTTGGCATCCAACCTGTGGGCTTCAAGCCCCATGGAAGCCCAAGCTAGGCTTGTTCTTCCAAAACTATCTACCAGCTAGGTCCTGCAAAGACAAATGGATACGCCCTGCAAGGATCTCATGTCAAATGCATCACGATGAGTAAATCAAATCAATAAAACAACCATCTAAGCATGTACATCCAAACCACCTCATCAAAATAAACAAGTACTCAAAGACCCTATGCAATTTGCGAAGTTAAGGTATGGGAGGGTTGACAAAACGACCTATTGGGTGAATCATACCTCAAGTTTAGGGGTGTTTCCCGAGGGGAACTCTTTCTAAGTCATGTGGATGAGGTGTCATGGATGTGGGGAAGACTTTTGGGCATGGGGTTCATGACATACAAAGGGTTGTAGTGTTTCATTTATGGGTGCCTTTGTAGAGGGTGTGCTGCATCTTCGTTTTCAATGCAACCTTTTTCCAAGCCCATTTATTGTCTTTTATTCTTTTAAGATGTTTCCAGGTTGAAGCCAAGGTGGAGCTTCTACCTAAGCATGAAAAAATGTGCCCACCTTGACTCTACCCTGGTCACATCATGCTTCCCCAAGTTGAAAACATGTGTGGGGCTTCTACCTAATCATTAAAAAATAGTGCCCACACATGCTCTACCTTGGTTGACATTTTATTATTAGTTATTTTTCACAGGTCCCATCAGTTTCTTATGAGAGACATTTCATTGTCCTTGGGATCCCTAGGCGAGCATCTAGAAGGTTAATGATTGACTTTTATCTTTTTCCAGCTACAAGCCTCTGGGCCTTCAACCCCTTCTTCCCATGAAACGAGGGACAACCCCTTCTTGGGTCAGTATACTCGAAAATCCCAAAATGTAAGGAGATGAGGGGATGAAGTGTGGAAAGTGACAAGTATGGTCGGGAATGGCACGATGACTCGTCAAGAGGACCTCCTAGTAGCAAACCTATCCCTAAGGGTGACCCACTTACTAGGGTGCAATGTCAACCACCAAAGTAAAACAAGGAAAAGAGCATAATGTCCAAGCAAACATTACATAATCAAAAGCAGTAATAGATGCAACAAACTGAAATGCCTCAAATATTGAGATGACACTCACCATAATACCTGGCTTGTACCTCATGGAGCAAGACCCAATGTCTTCCAGAAGCGAGCTAATGTGGTGGATACCATCGTGATGAACCTGGAGCTATGGTGGCGAGGTGGGTCTCTGTCTGTGCAAGTGGACATTGCTGGTCATGTTATCTCTCGGTACTCCATGTCTGCAACCTGAGGGCCTCGAGACATCATCTCCTTAGTTATCCATAGGAATTGGGGATAACAACATGTACACCAAAAAGGCCTGTGGTTCATCCTCCTATGGGACAAAGGGATAGAATGCTGAGGTTGATGCAGGTGTTATATAAAAGAAATAAAGAAATGTGGGATAATGAATGGCCAACTTTAAAAGCCAAAGGCCAGGTTGAGTTCTACCCCCTCGCTATGAGGTGATCGCCCCTAGTCCTAATGCATTGAATGCATATCAAATAAAAGTATTTATTCTCAACAAGAAAAGGAAAGAATAAAATGCTTGAAATCTGAAAAGGGGACTTGCAATGCATAAAAATGAATATCAAAAGACAAGAAAGGGGTTTGGAATGTACACACTGTCAAGGAAGGTTATCTAAAGCAACAAGCGCTCCCTCTATAAAGATGCTCATGGAAATGGACCAAGCATGGTACCTTGCATGTTTAATGACACCATCACCATGAAGTCATCCCAACACGTTTCCATTTACCATACTTACACTAAGATAGGTTTCTTGGGAAATATCCCCCTACCTAGGTACTGACACAACTAATGGGGTCTTTTGATGGTCCTCCCATACCTAAACTTGCCAAATTGCATAAAGTCTTGAGCTAATGTGAAGTTTGAATTGGATATTTAATGTGAATTGCTCATGTGGCTTTTGTATTAAGTGATGGCCTACTTTGTATGTTTTTAAGGACTCTTGAACCTTGTGATTGTTGGTCTTACTTGATTCTATGTCTTTGATTGACTTGGGTGCACTTGACATGGTCCTTTGGAAAACGTTCTCAAGCTTTCAACTAGGAAATTATGCATTCTATGCAGGACATGGCACATGTGGTGTAGAGCGTTGGGTCACATGATGACTTGGCACATTCAAACATTCTCTCACACCTCCTAGACCCTAGATGATGGACAAATGAGCTCTCATATTTCAGATATGGTCATATTGGTTGTCAGACGGGTAGGAAGCCCAGCCTTTTGGACAGTACACCCATAGCATGATAGCATTTATTTTGAGGATGTTGCATTTGGAGATGATTGGGCACACCTTGGAGAGGTGATGAGCCCTCCCTTGGACAATGAGATTTACACCTTGGCGTTGAGTGTTTCGAGGATGACGTCACACATGTGATGATTATGATGATGGTGGGGCCAACCCCATCATTAGGGCATCCTTGGGTGATGATTTGGGGCATTTGACATGACCTTTGATGAGGAGACATGCCACTTCACCATACATTGTACCTTTTATGGAGGGACGTGGCCTTTGGAGGCACCTTTCCACCTCGAGAGCATGATGTCATAGCCTTTGGAGGCTTCTACACCACATGTGTCACCTTTTGATGGGACATTTTGCTATATTTTCATTGTATCTTTGTATTAGAGGCTATTTGAGGGCTCGACCTAGACCTATCTCACTTGTATCATGGAATTTTTGTATTTTGAGGGGTTTTAGTGCCAGGGTTGTCTCATATAAAGAAGCTAGCACTACCTCAACCCCAAATTATTACTCATCACTTGTGAATCGTCATCACTAGTCTTTTCTAGTTGTAATCTCCTCAAGCAATTATGGAATTGTCCTCTTTTTATTGTTTTCCTTAGTCAAATGCTGCAATATATTAACTGGACTTGATCATCTTGAGTAGTCATCTCTCTCGACATGGTCTCACTCATGTGAGCTACGTCTATGAGCCCCCGTCGCGACTGTCCCTCGTCGTTGTGAGCCCGTGCCTCTGTGAGCAGGCCTCGACCCCATGCCTCTGCGAGGTAACTCCGTGAACCCCCATCACGATTGCCCTCGTCATTGCGTCCTCGTGGCTTTGCGCACCTTGACCTCGTGTCTCTATGAGCTAAGACCTAACCTCGTGAGCCCTCGTCGTGGCTACTTGTTGTTGCGATCGACATTGTGCACCTCGAGTGCCTCTGTGAGGTAACCCCGACCCTGTGCCTTGTGAGCTATCCTCAAGCTCGCCACCTAGCCATATCTGCGCATATCTTCTCTTTTCTCCCAACACCGTCGAAACCCCTCTGCAACCTAGCCCTGGGTCTTCATATGACTTGCGGCTAGTGTGGTACACCTAATGCCTCAAGGTGACTCACCATTCCAGTCGATTATAATGGCACCCATACAAAGTATCCGACCCTCCTTCCTGTTAAGGGGCGCAGATTCATCTACAACTGGTCTAAAGGAAGATACATAGGATTCTGGAGAAGGGTATAGCAGTGAGATCATTCAGGGTGTCATCATGAGACTAGAGTGCTTGGAATCATCAAACTTGGCATTCAGGATAGAAGTCGAGGAACTCACAAAGAGAGTTGCAAAAATTGAGGAGGATAACGTATCTTTGAGGAAGCAATTAAATGACAATAAGGACTAAGAGGCCCTAAACCATCCCCCCAACGACTCTCTACATGTAGAGATTATTGACCTTAAAAACAAACAAGCGGAGATCAAGTCTCAACAAGCTACCTTCAAACATGAAATAGAAACACACATCGATTGATTGTCACAGGTCGTTAGCGTTAGGGATAAAGTCACCCCCTCTAGTAGCAGTAGAGGAGGTAGTGCAAGCTAAACTCATGGAGGAACAAACTAGACGAACAGGTGAACTAAATATCAAAGTGAGAGGACTCCCTCTACCTCTTCCATCCGTAGACCCCATGGTGATTGGAACCTCATTTCTTAAGGATAATTTGGATCTTTAGGATGTGACCCTCAATAAAACTTCTATTGGGTTTGATTCCACTCTTTTTCTCCGATTTAGGTCTACGGTTGATCAACTTCGGGCTCTCAAAGCTAAGCGAACACTGTTTTCACTTCCTAGTAAGATCTTCCTCGTTGAAGATCAGACGAGATCACAAGTTGTAGAGCTTAAACGCTCCTGGAAGCAGGCTATAGAAGCACACCAGGTAGGGAAATGGACAGTCATTCGGAACCTAAGAGCAATCATTAGGGATTCTTTACCACCTGGGTGGGTACCACAAGCTGGGGCTTCCAAATGACAAGCCCATTGGGAGAGATGATAGGGCACACGCATTTCCATCAATTGTTGGAACAACAATGCGTCTTTCTGGTCATCGCTGGTCTACCGTATGATGCTCTTGGGTCATTGGACATCCTATTCATTACCGAGACGCACAAGAGCCGTGTTCGACCTGTCTCGGACATTGTAGGGTACCATCAGTTTTCAACATGTCAACAAGAGGAGTTCAGGGGGTGTCATAGGTTTGGGTGCAGTTGCATGCCTCATTAGAGAATCCCTCTGAAGCAGTCTCTTTGGTGGCCGCAAGTGAGTTTGATAGGGCTTTGTGGGTTCGGGTTTGTGGTGTTTCCCCTCTCCCAAAGGAAATTTACATTGCAATTTGCTATTTTTCTCCAACATCTTCATCATATGCCATTCATAATGGGCCGGACGAGGACCCCTTTATTGATTTATATGCCGGTATCACGTAGTACTCGACGGTTGTGGAGATGGTCCTCCTGGGTGACTTCAACTCCCGCACCAGAGCCCTCCAGATTCTTCTCCATGATCGGCGAGATGATATGTTTTGCACCGAGGAGATCTATCCAAAATCAGTGAGGCTTCACCGAATGTTTGACGATGCATTAGGACCTCTCACAGCTTATGGTCGACACCTTTTACACTTAGGGAATCTGAGGAGTTCTTGAGTCTGAATGGGATCCCATGCTTCCCAGACTCTCGCTTTTTGATGTTTTGGCACCATGGAGGGTGTGTGAGTATTATGGATTATGTCCTATCTAGCCACAACTTACTCCCCTTTATTCATCACTTCTCTATTTCCCCCCTCCCCCCTCGCATACCATGCTCTTATTTTCTTCTCTCTTCGAGCTGACACCCCCCCCCTCTCCCCATATCCACCCCCAGGGCCCACTTGCACTACCTTCCACTTTGACGAGGGCGACCTAGACACCTTCTCTACCCACCTCCGAGAAATGCTCCTCTGTGAGACCCGGTTCTCCCTACTTGATTCTACCTCTACCAAATATGATTACCTCTCATCCTCCATTTGGGATGCAACCCTCAAATCCTACCCTCACTCCACACGGTCCATTTCCACCTCCTCAAAACATAACTCCTGCCCTATGAATCAATGGTACGAGGAGGAATGCAAGGTCCTCCACTGCTAGCTTCGACATGCATTCACCCATGCTCACCCCTCCTATCCCAACCTCAAAGCTTCCTATTGTTGTCTCCTCCACTACAAGAAACGCCTCTTTGTCTCTCAGAGGAGACATGACTTATCCCCTACTCACTCTCTTAAAAACTTCTGGCGTACTGTCCTGCCCCACCGTTCCCCTCTCCAATCCGACCTAGATCCTAGCTCCATGTTTTCCCACATATCCACTCTCTATGATATTCCTGGACAGGGTCAGATTCAGGTCACCTCTCCACCCTCCTCATGCTTCTTATTCTCAGATAGGGACATCAGAGTGTCATTTGGGTGATGAACAACAAAGTAGCAAATGAGGAAGGTTTTTAGCCAGAGCTCTTTAAGCACGGCCTTCGTTCTTTGGTTTCTCACTTGGCTGATCTTTTCAACCATGTGGTTTGTATAGGTTTTCCTTCGGCTTGGTCACACCACATCATTCACCCTGTTATCCCCTAACCTAGGGATAACTAAGGAGATTATGTCTCGAGGCCCACAGGTCCTAGACATGGAGTATCGAGAGCCATATTGACTTGAGCCTGGCCCTGGAGGGCCCATTTTTCTTCTTCAGTGCCTCCACCTAGTCAATAGCAACAACATCCATCCCATCGGCCTGGTCCTTCAGCAGCAGTGGGTCTTGCTCCATGAGGTAATGAGTTCGAGTATCATGGTATGTGTCACTCTGATTCTCAAAACATTTGAATATGTGCATTTAATTCTTTTTTCTTCTGACGTGTGCTTGGACTTTATTCCTTTCCACTTGTCTACACCTGGGGGGGAATGACCAGATGCCTTAGTAAGTTGGTTCTCTTAGGATTTGAATTGCCACTGGGTGGGTTTATGAAAGGTCATTGTCCATTTCCACCATACTTATCACTTTTCATCATTTTCCCTCTCATCCATCCCCTACACTGGTTCGAGCATTGGGTTTGCCAAGCTAGCAAAGGGTTGTACCTTACCTTGTGGGAAGAAGGGGCTAAAGGCCCAGAGGGTAAAAGTAGTTGGCAAAAGATAAAAGCCAAAAGAACAAAACCTTCAGATGCTTCGCCCAGGGATCAACGAGAAAGCAATAAAAGGCTTCTCAGCAAGAAACAGAGGGACCCATAAAATAACAAAATCAAGACCTAGTTGGAGGATGGGGGTCTCATCACGAGCCAACCTATTAGGTCCATGGGCATGTAGCGGTATGACACTACCATTCAACTGGTCACCACACCAAGGTAGTGGCTCTTGGTGGCATAGCCAAGAGAAAGGGGGTCTCATCACGAGCCAACCTTATCATCTCCGTGAAATGCTTGTGGGTAACATTGTCACCATTGGTCACCATGCCAAGGCAGTGTCCTTTAACTAGTCTCTTGAAAGAAAAAACAATAAGATAAAAGATAAAAGGCATTGAATGGGCTTGGAAACATTTGCATCCATGACAAGGTGCAACTCACCCTCTTCAGAGGTAGCCAAAGGTAAGCCATACATTCCCCTGTCATCACTGCGCCCATTGATCAAACATCCCTTACCACCTCATCCACTTACATGACCTTGATTTTTCTTCATCTGGAAACATCCCACGTCTAATGAAGAATTATCCCAATAGGACCTCCTAACGTCCCCTCCAAACCTGGCCTGTAGAATAGCATAACGTCTTTGAGCACTTGTCTGGGAAAAGGGGGTTTTATGCACATGTTTGAATAACTTGACTATTAGATATGATTGACATTGCTATGATCCTTGTGACTTATGATCCCATGGAGTGCGTACTTGTTGTTGTTGCAGGGCCACACCCGACGGACAGGTACACATGGGGAGATGATTAGTTCGGACCTCCATAGGGCTAAAAACCCAGATGGATGCTAAGACCCCAGCCAGGGGCAGAGACAGATTAGAGGTTTTCACCAGAGAGAGAGGAGGACGTTCCACCAGAGACAGCCTGACAGGCCTAGACCCAGGGGGATCTTGCCCTCCCACTATGATTTAGGCTTTGGAATGCCCATGACGTCACCTCTGTGACCCTTGACGTCACCCAGCGTTTGATGGACACTTTGGAAGGAGTTGTATGCCAAGTGGCACATATGGCTTGATCCAGAGGCCTTGGGAGGCCTAACGTCTTGATCCTAGAGGCCAACATTGGCCTAAAAAGACCTAACGTCACGCTAAAAGGGCATGGCGTCACCTTTTCTGCTTGATTTAGGGTTTTAATTTGTCATTTGATGTAAAAATTGGATATTAAATGTAACTGGCCATGTCGGCCTTTTTGACCTAATTCTGGTCATTGTAACTGTATAAATAAGGGATTTTCTCTTGTATTTTCTCATGATCTTTCACTCACACAAGTGTGAGGTGTGAAATTTGCACCCTAATTGGGGTTACATGACTGAAATTTAGTGCGCACTTCTTGAAGGAGGCTTATTTTGGACTATTTTGGCATTTTTCTTGGTGGAAGTGTTCAACTAGAGTATTTGATAGATGATTCTTGGTGGATGTAAGTAAATTTTCTGCAATTCTTCTTCATTGAATGGTTATAGTTACATTTATCTTGCATTTATACTAAGATTATGGAATTGCTAGCGTAAAACCCTAGGAGGCTAAGCACATGTTATTGTTCTTGCCTTAATAGCTTTTACCTACTAGATTATGCTAGAAAACTGATTTTCTTGAAGCTTTTGCTAAGAGCCTTGCCATTGCAACACCCTAGCACATTTTGCTTCATCTAAGCTGTCATCTACTTCATCTTTGAGCTAAAGGAGGAGGAAAACTACTAGGGCCTAGGGTTACCTACTTCCTAGTAGCCATTTTCCCCCTAGGGTTTGGTGATTGAAGCCTTGGGTTACCAACACTTCAATTATTGACCCCTCTTGTCTTTAGTTCTCTTATTATCATTTGTTCCTTCAAGATTTGCTGCTGCCTAAAAGACTCCATTTGCCCTAAAAGCACTGATCTAAGCCTTGCTATTGAGTGATTGGCAAAAACCACCATCAAAACCTTTACCTTAAGCTCTCTACTAACTACTCCTAACCTTAGAATAGTCTAATCTACTAACCTATTTGCTGCTGTAACTAAAGTAAGCTACAACCATCTATTGTAGCACTAAAAGCACCTAAAAGCAATTGAAAAGTTGATTAATACACTGCTTTATTTGCTTAATGCTAGTACTTTGGTATTGACGAGTAATTATTCTTGGTCATTTTGAAGCCATTTTAAGGCATATATTGTGAAGCTATTGTCTTATAAACATTGTTGCTATAAATTTCTGTTTGCTTCACCATATATCAACTATTGCTTTAATTGATAAAGTCCATGGTTTTATGAAGTACTAACAACAAGTTGTACTTGCAAAATATATTTTTTCTTGTTGCTTTGTTCTGGGCAGGTACATCTTAATTCTTCATTACTTCATTGGTTAAAACCCTGGGACTTTTTGGTTAGCGTGACTTGTGAGAGGGGACATTTTCATAGAAACTTTAACCTTTGCCTTTTCAAACCCTCAGGTCACCGGGGACGTCTCCCCTGGGCTATCAACCCTAAATAGAAAGAGGTATTCCGTTGAAGTGACAGTGATAGGATAACCTCCCGTTACGCCAATTTGCCTTCCCTAAACCTTATCCTTTGGAATAAGTACAAATTGTGCGATAACACACCCAATACACAAATCGGCCCCCAGTTTGGATCCCAACAATTATAGGATGATTATGGTGGGCCATACATTCTCGAAGCTCTATGCTACGACTCTCCATATGAATCTCTCTAGTGAGCTTGAGTGTAGACACCTCAGAGCTAATGGACAGGCAGGATTCTTGCCCGATCATCAAACCATTGATCACATCTTTACCCTCTGGGCCATCATTGAGGAGGCACGACATCGGTCTTCGAAAGTCTACCGATGTTTCGTAGATTTTCGAAAGGACTTTGGCTCTGTCCCAAGAGAAGCCTTGTTCTAGGGGCTCAGAGACATTGGGATCTCCCATGCATCGTAGTGTCCAAGATGACAAGTACAAAGTCGTGGATGACATCATCTACTACAAAGACCGCATATACTTGGTCGCATAATCTACACTGAAGGAGCAGATCTTGAGAGCTATGCATGATACACCTTGGCAGGGCACCCATGTTACTTTAAAACTTATAGGCAGATTAGAGAGAGGTTAACTTGGAAGGGCCTCAAAGGGGATGCATTGAGGCACATGAAGGAGTGTGTGACTTGTTAGCAGAACAAGTCAGAGTAGACCCATCTTGCAGGATTACTACAACCGTTGCCCACTCCAGAGTAGAAGTGGGAAAGTATATCCATGGATTTCATCATAGGTTTGCCTTAAGTACATGGCAAAGATTGGATATATGTGGTGGTCGATCGGTTGACCAAATTTGCACATTTCTTTGCCATATCATCAGAATATAAGGCAACACATGTAGCAGAGTTGTTCTTCAGGGAGGTATTTAGATTCCACCGGTTGTCGAAGTATATTGTCAGTGACAGGTACAACAAGTTCCTTAGTGCATTTTGGCAGGAGTTGTTCAGGCTCGAGGGGTATCTATGTAACTACGTGTCCGGGTAGCAGAAGGCATGGGTTAAGTGGTTGCATTTGGGGGAACAATGTTATAACACCACTTATCATATGTCCATCGATATGACACCATTCTGATCATAATATGTCTACGATGCTCCTTTTGTTAATTTGGAAATTGGGGATAACAGGGCTCCCAAAGCCAAGGATTGGATTCAGGAGAGCCAGGACATTCTCAAGGCTCTCAAGGACAATTTACAGGTGGCACAAAATCAACAGAAGACTTGTGCAGATAGGCACAGAGTCAAGCAGACTTTCGAGGTAGGGGACTTGGTGTTTTTGAGATAACAACCATATAGACAGTCGTCCTTGAAGAAAAGTGGTGCTGAAAATCTTAAGCCCCATTTTTATGGCCCCTATAGAGTGGCTCGGAGGATTGGCGAGGTAGCATATAAGCTGCAGTTGCCAGAGGGGGGTAAAATTGACAATGTGTTTCATGTTTCGTGCCTCAAGAAGGCATTGGGACAACATGTCACTACTTCGACAGAGTTACTGTTAGAAAAGTAGGTGTGGTTGTTTAACCATAGACAATATAGTAATATTGTCACCCAACCATAGGCCGAAGCCACCCTCGAGGACCTTAGCCTTGACAGAGAATAATTCCGGAAGCAAACCCTAGGCCTAATAACCAATCAAGGTAGCGTATCACTCTCCAGAGTTAGCATACCAAACAGAAAGTCCAAACCATAACCGAGAGAGAGTCCAAGACTGAAACCGAAAATACAAGTTGTAGTAGCTGCAGCTGCAACTACTGTCCAGACTTGTGCACAACTAAATTTCTGTAGTTTCAAGTTGTGTCTTTCAAATGAGCTCTGGTGTCCTGTATTTATATTGCTCCTCCTTAGCTGTCTGGGCCGACTTCTCATTCTAGAGGCTAAAAACTCAATATTAAATATTTCCTTTAGCCGACTTGTCTTCTAGGGTTATGTCCAATGCTTTAGGGTTTCTTCTTGCTTCCCAGAATATTCTATTCTTGTCAGGGTTACACGTGGAGGTTAATACCTCCTGCAACTACCATAATATCAACAGTTACCTCCATTGGATGAGGATGGGTAGTTGGTGTTGGTTCCTAAGGAGATACTGGAGGTCCAAAAGAGGAAATTGCGAAACAGGGTGATCCGAGAATACCTCATCAGGTGGAGAGATTTGCCAGCCGAGGATGCCATATGGGAGAGTGAACAGATCTTGCAACATTCGAACTTGCAGTTGCTTGAGTACAAGCAATCTCGGGAAGGGAGGACTGCAATGTCCCTTTCCAAATGATCTCTCCAGGAGATTGACGAAGTAGCCTAAGTGATTCCCGTAGGCTATAGTCAGTGGAAAAAGGGAATTAATTAATTATTTGATATCGAGGGAGCGAAAAACAACTTATTAAAAGTGACATTGAGTAATTAATAAAAAGAGGCGTTTTAAGTGACTTAAAGTTTATAAAGTCACTTTACTTTATTAAAAGGGTAAAAGGGTCCCAAAAAGGTCAACAAAAAGATAAAAGGGAAATGATGGGCGCTCTCTCTCTTTATTCACTTGTTATTTTCTAAAAATGAATTGAGAGGGCTCTTGCGGCTTTAGCTCTTGGGACGAAAACCTTAGAGAGTTTGGAGATTGGTTTCAGTGGTGAAACTATCAACCCTAGCTGGTCAAAGGGAGGGGATCATATAGATTTCTTCATTGTGCTTCAATGTGGCTGAGTATTTCTTCTTTGGCAACGAAGTTTTCATATTTATGGCTTAGTTTTTCTGTGGTGGTGGAGTTTCATTGGCTATTGCTGAGTTTTGGCTTGAAGGGGTCGAATCTCTTTTTTGTTGGACTACATCTTCTCATTGAGGGTCGATTTTCTTGAAGAGGGGACGAATTTGTATGTGCTGGGCGCATTTCTCTTGTGAAGGGGTCGAGTTGTTCATCTAGAGGCCAAAATATACCTTGCTCGACGCATTATTTTTTTGGGGGGTCGAATTTGTTCATTAGGGCCTTAGTTTATCTCTTGTTGGTCGATTTTATTTGGTGGAGGGCGCACCTTGGGAGCTGGGTCTTATTTCCTACAAGGGCCGATTTATGGTAGGAGGACAAAGTTTGTATGCCGGGCGAATCTGGTAGTTGCTTGGGCCGAGTTTCTTTAGTAGTAACCAATTCTGAACTACTGGTAATCTATCCTTCTTACCTGGGCCGAGTTTAGCTGCTGGGTTGTTATATAGCATTTGTTGGGGTCGATTGCACTACTTACAGGCCTGTATCTTCAACAAGATATAAAATATATCAGTTTTACATCATTCAAGAGGGATGCTGCACATAGAACTATGATTTACAACATATATTCCTCACTGCATTTGTAAGGACTACCCACAAAAAATATATAACAGGTTCCTTATCATTTGCCATTCCATTATTTTCTAAGATTTGTATGTGCTCATGCTATCTCATATTTTAATGCAAATAAAGTCTTTATATATCATCTTGGGTGTTATATTAGCAGTGAGTAAAAATACATACAATATGTGAATGAGTTTTCCAAATACATACAATATGTGAATGAGTTTTCCTTGTGCACAAATTGTTTGTTAATATGTTTACCACATTAAAGTAGAAGAAAAACCGAAAAAAATTGTGAGGAATATTTCAATTGCCCTCTCTAGCCCATTGGGTCAGGCTAGAGGTTGGTTCACATGGGTTTCAGATCTTTTAGAGTCCGTGGGCATTCAGATTGACTGCCTCCCTCCATTTCGGTATTCCTTGGATGCACCTGGACATCTCCTACCGACCAGACAAGTGTTGAGCAAGATTATCAAAGATGACATTTATAGGCAGTTTATCCAGATCACTTGTGTTAACCCTCCTAGTGGGTTACGCCCAAAGATGGCCTTTTCTGTTGAGCATTTCTTGGAGCTTAGGGATGGACTCACAATATACATTATACCACTGGGTACATGCTCTTTGCATTCCTTTAGGCTAGTTCAAAATGGGCTCTTGTAGACTTTGGGTAGAGACAGACCACCAGATCAACCGACGAGACCGTCTCTATCAGCTATGTTAGCTTCAGGAGGTCGAGATTGAGGAGCACTTCATCTTCCGTTGCCCCATTTATCATGAGATCAAGGGGCGATTTCATTGCTTATTCAGGGGGACTTAGACCCTCACGAGATTCTTTAGGTATTCGGATCAATAATGCTTAGCCTTATACATACAAGAGGCCCTCAGGATTTGAGTCCATACTCTTCAGCCTCCTACGAGATCAGATCCTATTCAGTGGATCACATCCTTCTTCACGGTGCTACCCTTAGGAAGGGGCACTAAGAGACAGACTGACACCAGCGCAACCCTAGACTCTAGATCAGTGCGGACCCGTGGGACCTTCCCTCGTTCCATGAGATTTCAGCCACATGCCCAGACCGGATCCCTTACTAGGAGTTGAAGGAGATCTCGCAGATCTCGTCGGTGCACTACCTCTACCAGTTAGCAGCGCACTAGATGATCCAGGCACCCTACTAGCTTCCCCTCAGGACACCCTACTATAATGAGCTTCCTTCATTCGGCCTCAGATGGTAGGAGAGATGGGTTCATTCTAGGATAGACCTATTTCCTTTCTTCTGGCTCCTCCTGCCCTTAGATCTTCCCGTATGGTACATTTAAGCATCGAAGCAGGTCCTTGAGGTCGGGGTCGAGGGTTCTTCATGCCTTGGAGTTGATCTCACTCTCTACTAATCTACCTTATTGCACTTTTACTTTCTGCATCTTGCCTTTTATAGGAGACCTTCTGGTACTCCTGCATTGTATTGACATCAATGTACTCAGTAGTCCCTTTGACCTACTTTTGTGGTCATTAGTCGAACATTAATAAAATTATCTTATCTTATCTTTTCTAATGTGCTATGGAGTACTTGTGCACACTTTTGGAAGGATGATCTTTGTTGGATGCTTTCTCTTGTTTTGATGGATGAATGTTGAGCTAGGGTTTCCTCATGCATGGTGCTTGATCTAGTGAGTGTTCTTCTTCAAGTTTTAATGCTTGTTCATGGTTTATTATGGTGGATGCTCTATTAGATGGTTAATTGTTGCATGTTACTGTGTATGCTAGGTTCAATTTTGCTAGAATCCCTAGGAGGGATTGTGATTGTTTATCCTCCTAGGATTTGTCTTTGACTAGCTCAAGAGCTAGGGGTTATAATGGCATAACCTCCAGGGTTTGACCTAGTTCAATCAAGATCTTGCTGCTAAACACTAAAGAAATAAAATGTCACCTAGGGTTTATGATGGTATAACCCCTAGGGTTTGTTTCCAAGAAGGTTTGGCTTGGTTTTATGATGATATAACTCCAAGTTTGGGTCCTCAACCCCTTCTCTTGCCTTTAGCAAGCTTCCAAGTGTTTGCTTTGACTCCCTTTGCCCAAAGAAAGGAAAATGACACTAGCCTAAGGCTCACGAGTGTTACAAAACCTTGATAAACTCTCTCGCTCTCAAAAAGGACTTGTTAGTTAGATGCCTTATTGCATTCTAATGCACATTCTAGCCTAACGCTTTGCATATCAAGTCTGACTTGTTGCTGTCATAATCATTAGTTACAGCCATTAGGTCTTGGTTAAATTGCTGATAACTTACTTAATATCATGCTTAAAGAAGGTTGAATTCATTGTTTGACACTTGGATCTTATTCTACTCATTAAGGGTTATCTTTTGAGAATTTATTTGCTGATTTCAAGAACTGATTTCTTGCTGCTGTTAAGAAATATACTTTGCTGATATAACATTGTCAATTACTGCAATTTCATTACAGTAGTTTATTTTCACTTGATAGTTAGTGTTTGGGGGATTATTTTCTGCATTTATTAGACTTGATAATTGTTTGGAAACATTGGAATACTTTGCATACACTCAATTGATCAACTATCTCGTCTCATCCTTGTTTTTTCCCTTGACCTAGCCTATCTCATCGAGTGACCAATATAGGGGGCCATAGACTCTCCCTTAGCTTGCTATAGGATCCCTTGAGGTCACAAGGGAAGCCTCCCTTGTGTTGAATCTCTTTCCATCACTAAACTGAGGGAATTACTTGCCTAGGTGATAGTGGCATCTACTTCCAATTGTTATGCAAGTTTAGCATCTTGTGAAGGCTTTGCACAAGTGCTTGATTCTGTGATAACAGGACCAACCAACTAATGCATCCTATCATGTACCCACAAGCCATCTATGATAAGTTCCTTAAATGGATTTCAGGAAAATTCATTTTGGATAGGTACACTGCTCTAAAAAGTTTCCAAAAATAGTAAGTTTCCCAAAAACGAAAACGTCGAAACTTGGAAAGTGTCCTTTTGGAATACTTTCAAATGGGTATTCAAAACTATAATCACTTGCTGAAGACATGAAATTTTGAAAAATAGACAATTCCTAGAATGACCCATCTCAAAAATGTGAAAGTACCCTTTTGAAGCTCCCTCATGCGTGCATCAAGTATTGCATGTCACATGCGTGCATGGGAGACCTAGTAAACTCGGTAAAGAATCTGTACTGTTACTAGTGTGGATTGGTCAATTGAAAAAAACTGCTTTGAAGATATTATACAAGAAACATGTTCGATCTTTAATTTTGAGAATAAATATTGGTGACCATGTGGTAAGTCTAGCTAAAGCCCTCATGAATTGTCGATAAGAACAGACCTGTTACCCCCCCATGCGTAGGGGTAACTAGAGGAGATCATGGCTCATGGCCCGCAATGGAGACTGTTGTCGCTGCCTAATCTGTACCTTGGGTCACGTGAAAGAAATTTTCAATTCACCGGGTGTGGCCTTGGGGGCAAGTCGTGAGTCGGGTTACTGTCACCAAACGCTTGACTCCTCAGTGTAGGCTAAATCCTAGCGAAGCCAAGGGGGGTAGTCCCTAATATAATAAGCTAAGGCCGAATAAGCTAAATACAATAAATCTAGGAGTTAAATGAAACAAAACAGATAACTTTATTCGAGCAGCATAAATGACAACATCAACTAAATTCTAATGAGATAAGATAGCAACAATGAAAATACTTCAAAGCTGAGATGATATTGTGAAGACCAGTGCCAAAAATATAGCTGCAAGATAAAAGTTATGAATTGCTCATGGTAAATTTTAATTAGTTAAGTGGTTTCACTTGGATTGCACTTAAGTTAATTAAGTGAGATGGATAGATATGGGCTGATCCACTCACGAATGCCAAAATTGTAAGCTTGAGCAGAAATAGAAATTCTAATTACTAAAGCTAATGTATCATTTGTCACTTTTTAACTATTATTACTCAAGTGGGTACAAGAAACTACATGGACTTCCAACAGGGCGAGAACTTATCTCTAAGTAGCCCCCTGAACTCACATGTAATCAACATGTATTGATCTCTGTATTGAGCAAAAATAGAAAAAAGTTGCCTCACTAAACTACTCCACACTCTTCAGAATTTGTTCTGATTTGTTGAAATCGAGTTAGACTCATGGGGCAGAGAGCATACTGAGATCCTGACGGGGAAGGTTCGTTACTTCGCAAAAAAAGGAAAAATAACTTGAAATAACTAAGAAACGAAAACTAAGAAATTAATCTAAGGGCCGAAAGGAAATGTTTTGCGTATTATCTTGGTTTATTTTAGTTTGTTTTATCTTTCTTAATTAGAGAAAATTAGACAAAAGCAAAATAAAGACAAAAAACGAGACAGTCCCGCCGGGGTAGGGGGGGTGAAAGGGCTTGTGGGTTATCCCACTAACTCCTTCAAGTTTACAATATAGAAATGAAGCATTTGCTGGCCTTTTATAAACTAAGGATCCATCCAAACTTACAGATGATGGAAGAAAGTGATTGGAAGGAAGAAAAGGAGCCCAAGGAGGTCCTGGATGCCCGGATCCGTGGAAATCAAGCAGAGCTTCCTTCTACCTGTTCGCAAAGTGTGAAAAAACAGCAAGCAAGTTTCGTTGGAAACTTGCCCAAATCGCTTTTAGAACAACCTACAAAAGGTTGTTAGTCTTACCCAAAAATTTCTTAGTTAAAAGGGTACATGCGGGGTTAGTAAAACCAACTAGAAATCAATGATAAAATGATCTTCTAATGACTTTTTTGTTCACTGTTTGGACAACGAACAACATGCACTTACCCTTGCCTAAATATGACAAATAAATCTCTTTTCTAGAATCTATCTTTTAGTATTAAGATATAACTATAAAAGCTTACTAAAAGACAACTTTTTTATCAGATCTACTTAAATGATTAATGAAATGAAAGTATAAAGTAGATCTAACTATGCATGCATGCGAGTGGATCTATTTACGATTTACTTTTAAAACATAGATCTAACTTTGCATGTGAGAAAACATAACCAGATTGAATTAAATACGAAGAAAGATAGAGAGAGAGAGAAAGCTTGGAATGTGGAACTTCTCTGGGCTATGGAGTCCTTCGGTATTGTGTCGAGGGACTTTGTTCTCGATAGCCTTAGAGATTGCAGAAGGTTTCTCAAGGCTAATCCAACCACTTCTCCAAGGATGAAGAACCTGTAAAAGCCTAAAACTTGCAAAAAATCCGTTAAATGTGGTGATCTCTACACAAGAAACTCAGATAGTATGTTAATACAACCAAAAATACATAGAAATCTTAAATCGCTAGTGTAAGTAATCAATAAGATCTTAAAAGTTGATTAGCTTAAAAGATCCTATCCTATTGGGTGAAAGCACCCCTTCAAAGGCCAAATTAATGAAAATACATGCAATAAATAAGCCTACGGTTACTTCATATATTAAGCACTAAACATCTAGCATCCAGACAACATGTACACAACACCAACGTGACCTCCAAAGTCTTTTTATTCCAAAATAATATTACAATAGCAGTACAATCCACAAGCTAGCCCAAACTCTCATTAACCAAATGAGGAGGAGGATGCTTGATTAAATAAGGAAGGGTGGTGCATTTCCCAATGTAGAGGGCGAGTTGGCTCAGGGAGAAAGCGTGCCACATGTGAAGGAGAAGTGTGCCATCACTCTAGCAAAGTGAGAGCAAGGTTGCCACATCTCAAGAGAGGAGGGAGAGAGAGGCCCCACCTCTCTTTGGGTAGGTGCGCCTCTCCTTGGGATTAACACCCTTAAAGAGAGTGCACCACCTCTCAAGAGAGAGGGCATACCTCTCCTTGAGATCTGCACCATCCTCACTTAACTCGCCACTAACTCTCTCCTAACTTACCTCAAGTGCCACTAACCCACAGTGAAGGAGAGTGAACTGAAGACAAGTCAAAAACATGTCCCCGACACGTTTCCTTAAAAATAGGGATAGAATTAATTCACCCTTTTGAGGAAATAATTGATTTTTATGGGTACAAATCAATTATTTTGCTCAAAAATGGGGTATCGGGGTAAAGGGGGTATTCTGAGTTAGAAAATAATACTCTCCTGGGTGATTACCACCTCCTAGGTGATTATCACCTCCTAGTACATGGAATTACAAGGTAAAATGTCTTTTTTAAGTAGACATTTTACGTTAAAAAATCCTAGAAAGACCTAATGCATGTCCATAAGACTCTGGATAAATGACTAGCATGGTAATATACATTTGACACTAGACTTGGAAAAAACACACTAAGTCATGACCATTAGGACATCCCCCCTCAGGTTGCCTCTTCTACTACAGATCAACCAAGCTCATCACATCTAGTGAGCTCAATGTATGGGAGATGGTAAGCCAGCGTCACCATGAGGCATGTTATTCCTTCTTTCATGCTAAGTGTTGTGCTTAATTTACTAAGCATGTGGATGAGGATCATTGGTTGAAGTTGGATAATGGATCACTCATTAACGAAGATATGTTTGTTGTCTTGTTCCACCTTGGTACCCAACTTTTGTGCCCTAGTTCGGTGTTGTCACCGCCAAGGGAAAAGGGGTACTACTGTGGGGCCCTCACAAGGGTAATGTTTCATTCCCCACCATACTTAACACTTTTCGTTTTGGAGCTTGTTGGAGTGTACTAAATTTTGGTAATGGGTCATGGTGCATTCTTTCATGAGAAGAGGGGCTAAAGGCCTAGATGTTGATTGCAGTTGTTGCTAAAAAGAATAAAAGAATGATTCTAAAGAAAGAAAGGAATAGTAGTGAAGGACTCTCAAAAGCCAATCCAACTTGAGCTCTACCCTTTCTGCATTCGCCCCAATCCCAAGTAGTGATGCTATAGCTTGAAATCTTATAAAATGGGACTTGCAAATATGATAAGAGGACAAATAAAAAGGCAGATAAAGGGGTTGCGCTTAGAAAGTGGTAACTCAAGAGAAAGCGCACCCTCCACAAAGGCGCTAATAGAAATGGATTCAATGACACCATGTGCCATGAAGTAAGCCCAACACGTACCACTATCGCACTTACTCTTGAAGGGTTCTTTTCTTTCACTCTTTCCTTCAGGACATATCCTTTAACCTGGGTCTTTTCTTTCATTGTTTTGGTTGGCACACCTAATAGGGTTTGATGAAGGCCCTCCCATATTCAAACTTGCCAACTTACATAAAGTCTCGAGCTAGTGTGATACTTGAAGGGGATACTGAAGTGAATTGTTCATGCGACTTATATCTTAAGTAACAACTTACTTTGCATGATTTAAGGACTATTATGCCTTATGAACATTGGTTTAATTGAATTCATATTCTATTTTGATTTGGATGCCCCTGACATGGTTCTTTGAAGGATGCCCCAGGATTTCACCCAGGACGTTGTGCCTTTATTGCAGGATATGGCATGTGTGATGCAGAGCAGTGAGTCACCCAGTGACTTGACACATTCAGACATGGGTTCTCACATCATTTGAACCTTGGACGATGGATAGATGGGATTGATTTTTGACCAATTTGGTCATGGTGGCACAGAGATGGGTAGAAATCCCACACCTTGGGCTCTACACCCAGAGGCAATCTTGCACTAGATGGAGGACGTTGCATAGGGATATGATTGGACGACACACACAGGTGATGCATAACCTTCTCCTCATCGGATGCCACCCCTTGCACCTTGGACGCTGGGCATTTAGATGATGACATCATGCTAGGGTTTGACAAAGATGATGGCTACCACTTGGTTGGAACTGATGAATTTGAGATGGGTTGTAGCATTCTTCCACCACCTTTTCACCTCAGGCGATGAAACATGGCCTTGGAGAGGCCTTCCTAGCCCATTGGGGCATGGTGTCACCACATGTG
>JASDQU010816758.1:31358-42267 GCA_032191745.1 Picea mariana
TTTAGATGATGACATCATGCTAGGGTTTGACAAAGATGATGGCTACCACTTGGTTGGAACTGATGAATTTGAGATGGGTTGTAGCATTCTTCCACCACCTTTTCACCTCAGGCGATGAAACATGGCCTTGGAGAGGCCTTCCTAGCCCATTGGGGCATGGTGTCACCACATGTGTGGCCATCTATGTATTAGTTTTGCATTTTTGACATTTGTAAAGGAAAATTTGAGGGGTCGGCCCCACTAAGAGACTTGTCTGTTCACATTTGGTGACTTTTGGAGTGCTAGAGTTTCCTTATAAATAAGGCTAGCGCTCCTCTCATTTTTCATCATCTCTTCCTCACTCATTTGGAGTGGGGAAACTCTAGAAAAGTTTGATATTCTCTCTCTTGTCTCTTGGATCTCATGCATTATCTTTGTAGGAGGATCTTTGTGGGTGTTGTTTGTTTTCTTGGATGATGTATTGCTTCAACTTGGGATTTTTCTAGCCTAGCAACTTGAAGAAGTTAGTTATAGCTGCAAATTTTGTCATTGCTAATATTTTAAAGTGTTAATTACTATCTTGTTGCATGCTACTTTGTGTTGGTGAAACCCTAGGAAGGAGACATATGTGTTTCTCTCCTTCATATTTTTTTGTTTTCCAAGTTTGTGAAAGCATTCTTTGCTAGGATTTAGAACCTAAGGCCCAAGAGTGTTTGCACCTTAGGGTTTTGATCTTAGCCTTTGATCCTTAACCTAGTTGATTTAGAAGAAAGAAAACGACACCTAGGGCTGAAGAGTGTTTTCACCCTAGGAACCATTGTCTTGAAGGTTTAGTCTTAAGGCCCAAGAGGGTTTGCACCTTAGGGTTTAGACGTACGTTGCTATAGTGTGGAGTGAAGCGAGAGCGTTTTAGGAAGTGAGAGCGTCATTTTCCAAAAATCTCCGAAGCGGGAGTGTACCGAAAGCGTTTGTTATATATATATATATATATTTTATGTTATATTAAAAAAACCATGCAGAAAGAAAAATTAGCTGCAGAATATATGAAACCATGCATATTTGTACTTTAATATAGATAGAAATGGCATCCATAGTACATCAATGATTAATCATTCGAGCATCAACCATCTAGATTCTAGCAATTACAAACTTACAAACCAACACACAAATTTTTAAGCCATATAATAGAAAGTAGGCCATTAACTTATGGAATGAAATTGATTATCCATAATCCACAACTGTTAACAATAACATGAGTCATGACCAAATAGTTATGTTTACAAAATAGGCCATCTGCACTGAAGTATGAAGACCGAAAGGTCCAAAACAATAAAATTTAAACTTTAAACTTAGCTAGTTGCTAAATACTATGAATCTATCATCTATAGACTATGACATATAAAGTAATGAAAAAGGAGAAACATCAAACAATTATCCCATCCTCCTTCCACCACCATGATTATTGCGTGGGCCTCCTCGTGGTGGTAGTGGAGCCCCTTGAGAAGGACGAAAGTGGTCATGAATCTATGTAGAAGTAGAGATGTAGACGACCGCAGCGGAAGTGAAGATGAAACCCCTAGTGCTGTACCTGAAGTCCTAGACATTGGGACCATGGAAGTGGATGGGGGTGGCATCTCAACATGATCATTGTTATCCCCAGTTTAGGGATAACTAAGGAGATTATGTCTCGAGGCCCACAGGTCCTAGACATGGAGTACCGAGAGCGAGATCGACTTGAGCATGGCCCTGGAGGGCCCATCTTTTTCTTTCTCCAACACCTCCACTTTGTGAGCAGTAGCAACAGCATCTATCACTTCGACCTGGTCCTGTAGCAGAAGTGGATCTTGCTCCATGAGGTAATGAGTCCGGGTATCATGGTATGTCACTCTGATCCTCAAAACCTTTGAATATGTGCATTTGATTCTTTTTGTTTTTAACGGGTGCTTGGATCTTATGTCTATCCACTTGACCATATCTGGGGGGAATGACAGGATGCCCTAGTAATCTTGTGCCCATAGGTTTTGAGTTGCCATTGGGGGATTCATGAAAAGCCATCGTCCGCTCCCACCATACTTACCACTTTCCATCTTTCTCCCGCTCATCCATCCCATTACACTGGTCCAGGCATTGGGTTGGCCAAATATTTAAGGGTTGCACCTTACCTTGTGGGAAGAAAAGGCCCAGAGGGTAAAAGCAACGGGCAAAAGATAGAAGCCAAAGAATGAAACCTCGAGATGCTTCGCCCAGGGATCCCTGAGAAAGTAGTAGAAGGCTTCTCAACAAGAAACAGAAGGACCCATAAAAAAATAATAAAACAAGACTTGGTTAGAAGATAGGGGGTCTCATCACGAGCCAGCCTATTAGGTCCATGGGCATCTCGCGGTATGACACTACCAACAGCGGGTCACCACGCCAGGGTAGTGGCTCTTGGTGGCATAGCTAAGAGAAAGGGGGTCTCATCACGAGCCAACCTTCTCATTTTCGTGAAATGATTATGGGTAACATTGCCACCACTGGTCACCACGCCAGGGCAGTGTCCCCTGACTAGTTTCTTGAAGAAAAAGCAGTAAGAATAAAGATAAAAGGCATGAATGGGATTGGAAACATTTGCATCCATGATAGGTGCAACTCACCCTCTACAAAGGCACCCACAGGTAAGCCATGCATTTCCCTGCTATCATTGCACCCCTTGTCCAGACATCCCTTACCACCTCATCCACTCACATGGATTGGATTTGATTTCTTCCGGAAACACCCCACATCCAGTGAGCATTAGCCCAATAGGACGCCCTGTCACTTCCTCCAAACTTGGCTTGCAGATTAGTGTAATGTCTTTGAGCACTTGACTGAGTAAAAGGGGTTTTATGCACATGTTTAATAATATTGATGATTAGATGTGATTGACATTGCTATGATCCCTGTGACTTATGAGCCCATGGAGGGCGTATCTGTTGATGTGCAGGACCATACTCGATGGACATGTACCATTATGGACAGGTACACATGGGGAGATGATTAGTTCAGACCTCCATGGGGTTGAAAGCCCACCAGATGGATGCTGAGACCCCAAAAGGGGGCAAAGACATATTAGAGGGTTTGCACCGGAGAAGAGGAGGACGTTCCACCAGAGGTAGCTTAGCAGACCTATACCCAGGGGGGTTGTGCCCTTTCCACCAGAACGTTGGCCTTGGAAGGCCCATGACGTCACCTAGGACACTCATGACGTCATCCAATGCTTGTGGAGGTTTTGGGAGGCAGTTGTGGCAGCTTTTCGAGGCCCAAGGAAGCCTAACGTTTTGCTTTAGGAAGCCAACGTTGCCCTAAAAAGGGCTAATGTCACCCTAAAAGGGCATGACATCTTCATTTATGCTTGATTTAGGGTTTTATCATGACATTTAATGTAAAACAGTGTTATTATGTATTTTTGGCCATGTTGGCCTTTTGTGACCTAAAAATTAAGTAAGGTCATTGCTACTGTATAAGTAAGAGAGCTAAAACTCTCTTTTATTCATCATCTTTCACTCACACTTGTGTGAGGTCTGAAATTTGCGCCCTCCTTTAGGGTTTTGGCTGAAATTACTAGTGCACACTTGTTGAAGGAGGCTTATTTTGGCTATTTTTGGCAATTTTCTTGGTGGAAGGTTTACAACTAGGGTTTTGCTGGATGAATGCTTGGTAAATCTAAGTGAATTTCTGCAATTCTTCCATTACTTGAATGGTTATAGTATTTTTACTTGCATTTTGTTAATAAATTGCTGGAGTAAACCCTAGGAAATAAGTACATGTTGGTGTCCTTATTTTAATTCCCTACTAGATTATGCCATTGAGCCATTTTTGGTGTTGAAGACATTGCTAGGGCCTTGCCATTGCAACACCCTACCCTTGTACCTCACCTTAGCCGTTATTTACTTTGTCATTTAGCTAAAGAAAGAGGAAAATAGACTAAGGCCTAGGGTTACTACACCTTAATGAGCCGTTTTCCCCTAGGGTTTGATGGTTGAAGCCTTGTCTTATCAACACTTCACCATCAATTTCCTCTCGTCTTTGGCCCTGCTATTATCATATTGTTCCTTCAACTCTTGCCACTATCTTTGACTCCATTTGCCCTATGAATGCATTGATCTAAGACCTTTATGTTTGAGTGTTTTGATCCGAAACTTCAAAACATCCAATACCTTTGAACAATTACTAATACCTTCTAACCCTAACCTACTAACCCTATTGCTGCCATTATCCATTTGATTTATAATTATAACTTGCAACATTTCATGCTTCTTTAAAGCAATTGAAAGATTGGCTAAAGCATAGTAGTCTTTGCTTCTAATGAATGTTGATATTGTGACATCGATGATAAATCGTTCTTGCTCATTGTGAAGCTTATTTAAAAGCATTTATTGTGAAGTAACACATTTTGATTATTGCTATTATACATCATTGATTGCTTCATCAATAATATTAGTCAATTGCTTATTTGAGAAAGTCCAATTATGTGAAGTACTAACCAACAAGTGACCTTGCAAATATAGTTTCTTGTTGCTTTGTTCCGGGCACGTACATTTCTGGTTGTTATTTATCTTTATTGGCTGTTTAGCCGGACTTTCTGATCGGTGGTGACTTGTGAGGGGGAAACTTTTACTTAGCCATAAATCTCTGCCTTCTCAAAACCCCAGGTCACCGGGGATGTCTCCCCTAGGCCTACCACCCTAAATAGAAAGAGTTATCCTATCGAGGTGACAGTGATAGGATAGTCTCCAGTTACGTCAGTTTGCCTTACATTTACCATTCCATTACATCCAGGTACAAACTGTGCGATAACAATCATCATCATCCAAAAGAGCATTCTCCAATTTCTCCAAAAGCAATACTCCATTCTCCAAATTATCCTCCTCTGGATTGTTGTCCCAATGCTTCAAGTTTTTATCCATCTTCGCCTCCTCACAGTAATGGTACAACAATCGCAAATTGTAATGAACATAAACCAAGCTCTCTTATCGGTATACATTCAACCTGTTTCTTTTGATGCTATAGATGAAACTGTAGGTGCTTCAACACCTCTTTGGAGAACTATGAAAGCACCCGTGTTGCCAAACGTTGCAGCTGTGGGGCAACACCGCCGCACGTTCCACCACTCGAGAGAATTCAAATTTCCTTGATCTCTATTTGCAAGGTTCGTCCCAAAGGCACCATGGCCAAGGATGTACTGGCTCAATTGTCTCCGTATGGTGTCACACTCCTCCTCGTCCGAGACCAATTTTGCTAATGCTTTCATATAACCCTTACCATCTATCAACACGAAGATAGAACCCCATACCTCATTTGTAAAGTCACTGTTATCCCCATTTCCTAGGGATAACTAAGGAGATGATTTCTTGAGGCCCTCAGGTTGCAGACATGGAGTATCGAGAGACAGATGGTTGACAACGTCGATTTGCACAGACAGAGGCCCGCCTCACCACCACAGGTCTCAGATTCATCACAGTGGTATCCGCCACAGTAGCTTGCTCCCGGAAGACATGTATTATTGGGTCTTGTTCCATGAGGTACATGACATGTATTATGGTGAGTGTAATTTCAATATTTGAGGCATTTGAGTATGTTGCATTTAAAATTTCTTTTGATTATGTAACGTCTGCTTGGAAGTTTTGTTCTTTGCCCTGTTTCACCTTGGTGGTTAACATTGCACCCTAGTAAGTGGTCACCCTTAGGGATGGGTTTGCTACTGGGAGGTCCCCTTGACAAGTCATCGTGCCATTCCTGATCATACTTACCACTTTCCACACTTCATCCCCTTGCCTCCTCATCTTTTGGGATTTTTGGGTGATTAGACCCAAGAAGGCAGTGTCCCTCATTTCATGGGAAGAAGGGGTTGAATGCCCAGAGGTTTGTAGTTGGAAAAAGATAAAAGCCAATCATAGACCTTGTAGATGCTCGCCTAGGGATCCCAAGGACAATGAAATGTTTCTCATAAGAAATTGATGGGATCCATGAAAATAACAAATTCAAAATGCCAACCAAGGTAGAGCATGTGTGGGCAATGTTTTTCATGCTTAGGTAGAAGTCCCGCACATTGTCTTCAGCTTGGGGAAGCGTAATGTGACCAGGGTAGAGTCAAGGTGGGCATTGTTTTTTATGCTTAGGTAGAAGCCCCACCTTGGCTTCAACCTGGAAACATTTTAAAAGAACAAAAGGCAATAAATGGGCTTGGAAAAAGGATGCATTGAAAACGAAGGTGTAGCACACCCTCTACAAAGGCACCCATAAATGAGACACTACGATCCCTTGTATGTCATGAACCCCATGCCCAAAAGTCTTGCCCCCACCCACTTCATCTTTTACACATGGCTTAGAGGGGGGTCCACCTAGGAAACACTCCTTGACTTAGGGGACGATTCACCTAATAGGTCATTTTGTCAACCCTCCCATACCTAAACTTGGCAAGTTGCATAGGGTCTTTGAGCACTTGTTTAATTTAATGAGGTGGTTTTTGATGCACATGCTTAGGTGACTCTCTTATTGATTTGATTTACTCATCATGATATGTTTGACTTGAGATCCTTGGAGGGCGTATTCATTGACTTTACATGATCTTGCTTGGTGGACAATTTTGGAAGAACAAGCCTAGCTTGTGCTTCCTTGGGGCATTAAGCCCACAAGATGGATACCATGACCCGCACACCTGATGATGATGACAACCTTTGGAGGCTTGAGAGATACATTGGATGACCTCACTTAGTCCTTGCAAGCTCAAAGTTTGGCCTTTGGAGGTCAAAACATCACCTTTAGAGGGCTTGACGTCACCCTAGGGCCAGGGTTTGGTGTGGTGGTGTGGTTGAATTGACACTTGGCACTTTTTGGATGGAGGGAGGGCTTGGTTTGATGGAGGAGACCCTAGCATTTGAGAGGGAGGCCTTTGGAGGCCCAATGTTTCATCTCCAAGCCCAACGATTTTCTAAATGTGCCAAAACGTTTCCCTAAAGGGGTGACGTCATTCTTCTTTTAGGGTTTTCTTATGTGCAAAATCAAATATAAAGTTGTAAAGGGGAAAAGTAAGGGTTGTTGACCCCTTGGTGGTTTACCCTAAAGTTAAGTGGACAAACACTTTTAGGAGGATTTGTATAAATAAGAATCATTTCATTTCATTTTTATCATAGCTCTCCCATTTTGGAGAAGACTCCTTGGCCGAAATTTGTGCCCTTTTTGGGCAATTTTACTTGTCTCTCTTTGATACTTGCTCTTGTGATGGTTTATCTTGGTTATTGGATGAAGAAGTGATGCACTACCTCTTGTGGAGGCTTATTCTTGCATTTGTGGTGGAATTTTCTTGGTTAAGGAGAGTTTATCTTGTTAATGCTTGGAATAGGTAAGGAATCTTTGCTTTTTTATTGCTTCTTTCTTGGTTACAATGTTAATTTGCTAAGCTCTTGGGGAGTATAAGGGCATAAACCCCGCTAAGCCTATCATAATTGTCTTGAATAAATTGTTGTACAAGGGTTACTAGGAGAAGTAAAAGGGCTTACACTCTCCTGGTAGTTCCTTGCTAGTCTTGCTTACCCTAGGGCATAAAAGGGTTTACACCCTTAAGGAAGTGGCAAGGCTAGCTCTTTCATTAAAGGACTCCATAAGCCAGTAGTTCAAGGCACTAGTCTCTTGTGTTGGAGAAATAAATCATTGGATTGGTATACATGAAATCACGACACATTGAAATTGTTTAAATTGGAATCTATTCTTGGTGCTTTAGGTTCCTAAGGCCACTAAGGAGTCTTCTTTGGATAAGGATTTCTTATTGTTGTCATAACTTAAAAGCTACAGCCATTAGAGCTGCAGCAAAATACTTCATAACTTTCAAACTTACTCATTTTCTAACCGTCAAAGTTTGCTAGAAAGCTACCAAATTAATCTACTAGTTGTTGTGCTTCTTTTGGGTTGTTTACTTGCAAGTTTCAGTGGTTGGATTTTTCTGTTGTAGCACTTGTTTGCTACAGCCATAAGGCTACAATAATATCTCTTCAATACTTGTATCTAACAGCCTTTAATTGTTGCTAAAGTCTTGTGCTATCATACTTGAGTTACACTAGTAATTGCTAGTTAATCGCATACATATTTTGTTGGACTTTTAGTGACTTGTTTAGCAACACTCCTTATCATTTCATTGCTGATTTATATCATTATATACTGCTGCTAACTAGGACAACAAGCTTCACTTGCCTGTCCATTAGATTATTGGACTTGTATCTTGTGTTTTCTTGTGTCTCGGGCAGATACAAAAATCTTCTGCAGGTACTCAAGCACTTGGCAACCATTCACCATCTTCGAGACTCATTTCCGAGCCATCCTCCACTAAGTAGTTTGACCTATAGGGGCTTCACTTCCATAATCTCATTTTCCATCTCATTTCGCCCTAGGGTCATGCGGGATTCCCCCCTTGTGTTGGATTTACCCTTCACTAAAGCAAGGGGAGGGTTTATCTAAGGTGACAGTGGGTAGACTCTCCCACAGTTATCACCATCTTGTGGTTTCGGTCGGGCTTCGCCCAACCTACAGTTTGTGCGATAATAGTCACAATGAATCAGTAGATGATCAATATCTTCCTCATCTTTTTTGCACGCTGGAGATACTAGGCCCTTGCCTTGCCCTATTCTGAAGAACATCTCAGGTGAAGGTTTTCCTTGCTAAAACATTCATTAATAGTTGAATGTGATCAACTTGATGTTAGATTTTTTAGTTAGGGGTTAGGAGTCAGAACCTAACCAACTAGGGTTGCTATAAAAATGTCACCATTGGTGAGCTATGGTGTGTGAGAGATGTATGGCTAGAGAACCATTAATAAAATATATCTTATATTTTCTCTATCCACCATCATCTTTATACATGCATGTACCCTAAATTTCTGACAGGCTTTTGGTGCTGTATTTAGTATTTACTAACCAAAACGACATCTTTTTCCTCAAGTCCTACATTAGTTGCATTGACATTTTCCACCCCAGGCAAATGATTATCAATGTAATAAATAATCCAAAGGGCCTGCTGGGGGTGGTCTGTCCTCTAGTCTATAATTAGATTTTTTAGATGGGGAGCTTCTAGGATTACTAGCCCTCGTTTTTGTTCATCATGTTTGGTAAGACAAAGTTTACTGGCCAAGACAGATTGTGTGGAGAGAGGTTGCAGCATAAAATCTTGGACTTTGACATACTGCAAACAAAGGATGTCAACTTTGGACAAGTTCTATATTTTTCTGACTGTATTTTTAGTGAAGAGATCAGAAAGACTGAAAGTTCCAAGATAAATCATAAAACAATACATACAAATGAGATATTTGGGCCATTGATTGCCATCCGTGATGAATCTTCTAGATCAGACAGGGCAGAGAAATGGTTAGAATTAAGGGATTCAATCCCTCGTGCCAAAAGTTCCCGAGAATGATCTGTTTCCTTTTCAGTTCTTGCTAGGTAAAGATCGATGCCAAATTGTCTAGAAATTAGTTTGCCATGTAAAGTCTTGCAATTTATTTTCTTTAGTAAATGGTCCTCTTAGCAATTATATTTTCTTTTCTGTAATGATTTTGTTCTCTTTCTCATGTCTTTTATTGTATGTTGGATTTTATGTTTCACATCTTTGTACTATATCATCTCTATTTCAGCTCATGCTGCACTTTCGTACGAGCCCTGATATATATTTAGTAAATTTTGTTCTTAATCTGATCTTTTAATGTTACGTTGAAGCTTTTTCTTTTTGATTAATGGCCTTTGGAGTCTCGAGACTTCTGAATAAGCTTGATAAAGACAATTTTATTTATGTCCAATAAATGACCATAAAGGTAGGTCAATGGGACTAAAAGAGTACCATCAACGTAAGTTGGAAGTAAAACAAATATACTGTAAGGCAGGCAAGCAAGGCAGGGGGGTGCTTGATGTAGCTACAATCGCTTTGGGTGGCCCTTGTTATCGCACAAGTTGTAGGTTGGGCAAAGCCTGACCCAAACCACAATATGGCGACAACTAAGAGAACACCTACCCACTGTCACCTTAGATAGGTATTCCCGTCATTTTAGAGATGAAGTAATCACCTCAAGGGGCGAATCCATTTGACCCTAGGGGAAATGAGATGGAAGATGAAGAGATGATGAAGTATCCCCCTATAGGTCAATGATGGAAGGTAAGAAGGGCTTGAAAAGAGTCTCGTAGATGGTAGAAGATGTGCCATAGTATAAAAGACCTACCAAGAAGTGATTGTACCGGCCTGAGACACAAGGAAAACAAAGATACAAGCCCAATAATAAGTTGGACAAGCAAGTTAAGCTTGCTGTACCTAATTGCAGCAATAAACAGTAATATATATCAGCAACAAAGAGTAATAAGAGCTGCAAATAAAGTTGCTAAAAGTCTAGTTAAGGATGCAAGAGACAAGCTAGCAATGACTAGTTTAACTCAAGTATTAATGCATGAGACTTTAGCAACAAGATAAGGTTGTCATAAACAGATATTGCAGAGATAATTATCAGCCTTATGGCTGTAGCAAACAGGTTGTTACAGCAAAGGAATCAACCACCAAAACTTGCCAACAATCCACCCAAAAAGTGCACCGAGACTAGTAGAGGATAGGGGAAAACTTTTAGCAACTTCTGACGGTTCGTTTGTGAGTAATTAAGAGATTTGTATTAGGGTTTCTGCAGCCCTAATGGCTGTAGATTAAATGTTATAACTGTTGAAATAATGTAACTACAAAGTGTATTTTAATTATTATTGTGGAATTATTCATTAGATCAATCCCCATTGCAGATTGATCATGTCGGCTATTGTAAAAGACCAAATCCCCTTTTGCGGATTGGTCAAAATATAATTGTTATAGGCAGAATAAGAAGTCGGCCCCATAATATATTAAAGAGGCCCCAAAATATATTAAAGGTGGTTATAACCACCCAGATTGAGAAGTC
>JASDQU010816759.1:10511-34365 GCA_032191745.1 Picea mariana
CACACGAGATAAAAGTCCCATATAGGGACTAATTGGGCCAACAAAGAGAAAGTACAAAAAACATAATCTTAAAGTCCCACGTAGGGGGGTCTATTGAAGGAGAATTTGCTTTTATTCACCCAAATTGGTTGTAATATCTCTAGTTTATAGGTAGCATGGAGAGCCATAGCCAACCTGAACACTACCCCTATTGTAAAATAATATAAATCTATCAATTTCTTCGTAAACAGGAGGACCTAATTGCTGAGAACCAAGCCTCTATCTTCTCATGTATTAGTAGAATCCATGTTCAGGAAGATAATCATAATGCAAGGTTTGATTTTATCATAGGGTCTCTATTACAACATAAGAGGAAAATCAATGCTTTAAAGGAAGAGTGCATATGTTGCACTAGAAAATCTCAAATTTGTCAAAGAGATTTCAATATGTTTCTTTCAATGCCAAGATGTATGTCCATTCAATGCCTATGGAAAATAGAGAAAAATAATATGTTCATCAAATTCCTCTAGATTTGGACATGGTTGGGGAGGCCCGCGACTCTTATCCCTATCCAATGGAGAAAGAGGAAGTTCGCAATATGCATGTTTTTCATTAATTTCAGGTCTTCATGTACTACAAAGTCTATCTAGTATTAAGTTTCATCTCTAGGCTTTGTACTAGTAAAAGTTCACAATCCTCTACAAAGGATAGAATTGTATTTTGTATACAAGCATCAATTTTTTTAACAAACTATGAATCATAGACTGTGGGAAAAACCATTTTTTTGTATTCTTACATTGACCAATACAACTATAACAAATTTTGCTTCATTATTTAAAGAGCACTCAAACTATTCTTACAAATCCTATTGAGGTTCCTCTTCATCCTTGTCATTATTCTTGAGGTGAATAGTATTATTTTTGGAACATTTTTTCCACCAATACCATTTTTTATTACACCCAAAGTAAAATCCCTTACCTCATATCTCTTCCATTTCCTTTATCATGATTATGGTGTGCTTATTCATTATTATGTTATTTAGAATATATCTATCATTACTTCAGGCCATGGATCCTATGAAAGAATTACGTTTATCTACATTATTAGATCCAATATAACAAGCTAACTTGATTGGTTTGACCATAACAATTGGGACCTATATTCTGATTTAAATGTTGGGTTACATCATTTAAGCCATGAAAGTAAAGGCCCTGTTAGCATCTAGATATGCACCTTTGTTTTTTAGGCACTAACTATTGCAAAAGTTGTAGATCCAAAAGTTTTTCTTCTATAACATTACATGAGAATGATGGGGTCCATTAAACCTTGATTTTGTTAAGGTTTATGTTCATTAAAAGTTTAAGCTCTCTATTGTTCCTTCTAAATTAAATGGATATTTGTTAGACGGTAAAGGCATCATCCCATAATCTTTTTGTTAAGAGTGAAATGACAGTATGGGTATGCACTCTTAAATTATTCATGCCCATGTCAAACCCATCTAACATCTACGAGGATGATATTGAATATGGATGACCTAACCTATCGTCATCAATAAGCCTAGCAAGTGTATGAGCTAGCTAATTGTATGAGGTTTGTGCCTATTGGTTGGATGTCAGTTGGTCATGTGTGAGATAACTACTTGTCTAAACTATGTACCTATTGGTTGGTAGGAAGTTGAATGCATACAAGCTACAAATCTAAGGCCCTTTTATATTACTAAGGCCTATTAGTATTCGTGAAGCCTAGAGTTCCAGCTACAGACCTACCATTGAAGGGAAAAATAACTTATTAAAATTCATGTCTTATTTCTCCTTTTCATGTCATGAKTTTMKTATTGACTTRTTGTYTAGAMAAACCAACAAGAATATTTTGAAKCTCAAAAGVGTCACAACTTGGAGCCTAAAAGGATCATCCAACAATCTCTTTCCATATGCCAAACCCTCAGTGCCAATCATATCAAATAAATATTTTTATCCCTACAAACCCATAATGGATTTCACACTTTGTTATATCCTAACTTCAAATATCTTCCCACAAACCCAACACCTTAAGATAAATTGTATTTCATATCTTTCTTAGGTTCATATCTCTTAGAGGATTTCTCTCTTTATGTTTCCAAAAAGACATGTGGAAGGCTCATAAATTGTCATGTCATTATGATGATGTCAACATGGTTGGCTCATTAAACATAAGGTCCAATTAAATTCCACCACATGGAAATGCAACATCAACATGAATGAACTTGGAAGGACTAGTGGTGGCTGTAGAGTGTGCCACATGGGACCACTACACATTTTGCAAGCTAAGTTAGAAGACACCCTTATCAAAAAATTTCCAAGTATTTTGGAGAATTGGACTCAAACAAGATTTCATTAGGCTCTAATAATACTTCAGATCCATAGTAATTGAGCAGATTTGTCATTTCAAATATCTCCAATGCAAGAACTTTCTTAAAAACATGGTACCTAGACTTAAGCCTAATGCATAATATTTTAGGTTTGGATGTCTTGGTGGGCCTGGGGTTCCATGGCTTAAGTTCATTACACACTTGACACTTGCAAGAAGCATATTGCATCAAAGTTTTGTGTGCATGAGGAATAGGGAAACCAAGAGAATTTCAGGATACACTGAGTTGTTATTAGAGAGAGTCCAAGATTTCAAAATCCCAATATAATGACACATGAAATAATCATGTACTACAAGGGGATTAAAGAAAATAAGATTGAGAGAACGCCAAGTGATCACATTAATACAACTACATCCACTCTCATGTTTCTCCATGGTAGGATGCATCAAGTTCACAAAGGTACGAGTCTATGATAGTTGGATATGATGTGGACTAATGATTAAATGTCATGTGGCAGTGGGGCCCACCACTAAAATAATTATACATTGTAGTATTATTTTACAAAATGGTTGATTCATATTAAGGTAAATAATAAGAAGAGGGTTGAGTCTCCTCAAAGGTGAATAAAATATACAATTTCTTTTAAGCACGGATTGGAGGGCCCTAGAGCCTCCAGATGACTGTAATATTTCAAACAAGATCTGCTATGAGGAAAATTTTCTCTGAGTTTTGCCTCTTTTTGGTTGGAAGAAAAATGAGAGGTATGGATCTGGAAATATAGTTAGGACATGATGTATATTCTAATTTCAGTTTTGAAATATTGAATATAATGTTTTTTTCATGGAAAAAAATTGGTCTAGATATGCCTTAAAATTTTAAACTGGATAGAAAATATTATATTTTCCTCAGGCTTGCTGATAAGAAACATCTTCTTGAACTCATGGATCTATTGTACATATTGCTAATAGCTTGGAAAAGAAAAAAATTGTTGGTTTCTTACATCTTGTCTGGTGATCTAATTATAAAAAAATAAGGATTTAGCAATGTTATATTTGTATGGAAATTAACAACCATGTCCATCAAAAAGAACCAAAGAATGTATTGTATTTGGAGTTCCAATATAGCACTGCAAGGGGGATATGGTGATGTCACATGTTTTCAAACAACAAATGCCTGCCAAAAGTCTCATGTTCCACTATCTCAATGACTTCAAAGAAGTCAATTGATAGAAGAATATGTTCAGTGGATTTCCAAAGTATATTGTCATTCTTCACCAACTTGATGGGCAAGGTAATATACATGTTTGTAAACATTAATTATGAAAATTTGCATGGATGGAAAGAATGGTTTTCTGAAATCAAATAGAAAATAATACAGAAATATAATCTACTATGGGAGGCACTTTAGAAGGTTATTTAGGTCTTCTCGAGATTTTATTTTCCATCCTCAAAAAATGTTTGGCAACTTACTTCAAGCTATTGGGATCAAAAGATATGCAGACACCAACATGGGCATTCTTTTATAAGAATTATATGATGGCTTCAAATAATGAAAAAGAAGTTAATGTCACCATGAAGGACCTAATAGAAATGTGTCAAAGAATATTGTACAAATAGTTGGTTCAAGTGACCCAACAGGGAAACCTACAACAAAAATGTATGAAAGAAGAGATGAAATTGGATTAACTTCTTAGTATGATGGGCAGTTGTGGATGACGAGGAGTTGACCTTGATGAGAGTAGAACCTGGGTGGCAATGATTTGTTACAACAAATTATGAACTTGTAATGCTAGGCAGTGATAGGGTTATTAGTGATCTAGAACGAGACGATGGCCTGATGACTTTGGCATTACTTATGATCAACATGGATCAGTAAGGATTGGTGTAGTGATTCATAATGATGTAGCTAAATTCGGCATTGAAGTGAGGGTGATTGGGATATTAGTATTTATAGTTTTAAGAAAGATAAATATGATCCGTCAAGGAGCACTCATTAAATGCTGAAAAAAAAGCTAACAATGACTGGTATATGAGAATAAGGACCTTCTAACATGATGGAGTAATATTCTTAGCAAGATCAAAAGAAATTATGGGGATGGACAGAGCATCTTTGAAGATGAAAAAATTGTCAAAGATCTTGTCAAAATAAGGGATATGGGGCATGGTTGTGTTGATTGAGGGGTTCTCTTTACTGTCCCCTTTTAGTAGTAATAATAATAATAATCTATTTTTAAGGTCACAGCCAAGCCAGACACCAAATTGGTGTATGAGACGCCCTCCACCCAGCGATTTTACTAGTAAAGTCTATGGAGGTATACATACCCTACCAAACCCCTCTTGATTTGAAAATATGACCTCTTAGAAGAAAACTACAGCTTCTGGTCTACCAAGGGGATTTACTAAGGCAGAATATTTTCTACCTGTGGGATCAAAAGAAGAATCTATTCTACCAAGGGAAATACTATAGCTTCTAAGGATACAAATGACAATGGAAATGACACTATTGGATCCCAATGATGTTTTGGAATCATGGTGGTGAAAGATTAACAATTGTTGCACCTATAATAAGATTAAGGGACTATTGAAACATTAATATTTATCAATTGAGATAAAATAAATTCTCACAATCTCAAGGAGATAACTACCCTTTTCAAATTTTAAACTACTCTTTGAGCGGAATTCTTATTTTTTCCAAACTAACATCCACAACCAAACTAACCAATAAAAGAAGAAAACTTGAACATGTTTNTCAGCAAATGGATTTTAATGCATCACTACTGTTAAAAATTTTCCTAGTATACAATATAGGACTCGACAAAAATTTTGATTTTGTAATTCACTGGACATGGCAACTGGATGAGTATGGCCAATCTTCTCCATATTATCCTAATTTTGTGAAAAAAAGTTCGCAATGTATACACATACTTTGTGACTTCCTCGAGGCTCTCCCATAACAAGTGTCATTTTGTTCAAACAAACACCAAAAGCTATTGCCTTCAACAAATACAATTTACAAAATTATGGGAGATCTATGATATTTTTGGTTAAAGAGTTATTTTCAGTGAAATAAGAATCACGCTTTAAATTGCAATTTTCTGAGTTTGAATTGGATCAGCCTCCAAACAAGACGATCCAAAGGTCACCGATTCAAACTCACATTAACCAAGTTTGACTCAGTCAACACAAGTCAAAATCATGATTTTGGCATGGATCGCAAGTCAAGGGAACATTGTGCCAGTTGGCCTATGGAAGAAATTTTCTGTGGGTTTTCTCTAATTTTTTATGCCTGTTTGAACTAGTTTCTTCTGTACCAGTCAACTACAAGTGACAAACCGAGCTATGGGAGGTTGAAGTAATCCATTTAAGGCCATACATTGACCCTGTTGGACATCTATGGGCAGGGGATAAGAAGGCGTAGGTAATCCAATTCTTAGGGATCTAAATATTGCATAAAAACAATTCTTAGGGCGTATTCTTAGGGCATATGGGGAAGGGAGAAGAAGGTGTAGGCAATCCTGCAATTATGAGGGCATATGGACAGGGAAGACCTTATATAATTAGACCTTATAGAAGGTTTATTATAAAATTTGGATATGGATACGGAATGGAGAAATTGGAAATTCCAACAAAAATTAGAGTGTTGGAGACTCTTTTTTTGTTGTGTGTTTTGTCATGAAGTTGGGTGTCTAAAAAATTATCCTCATCAGCTGGCATCTAGAAAGGATTCTACTTAATCTGACACATTAACTCCAACAACATCTCCAAATAAAAGAGGTATGTATATCTCATACATGTTCTTGCACCTTCATAATGTTCCTAGTGGATTCTCAATTCCAATTGGTTATGAGGCTAATACTAAACATATGGACTTAACAAGTGATGGTCCTCATTCGATGTTTGAGTCCCGAATTGGATCAAAAAGGGTTGAGGGAATGTCTGGCTCAAAAGAGTTATTATAGGAGCTGGGGGAGATCATTTACAATAAGATTGTTATGGGGGAATGTAGTGTACCCTCTGTATATATGAGATTTGCTTCTAATGATATTGAGTTGGTCCAGGTCCAAACAAATAATGTTTTGGTCAAAGATACTAAGTCACAATCCCTTCTACCCACAAATGACCCTAAGAAGAAGTCTAAAAAATTTTCCCTAAAGTGCTTATGTTTGTTAAGGTCATTAAAATAATTCGAGATGGAGCCCATGGGGTTGGTGGGGGGACTAGCTATGGACAAGAAAATGCCTTCAAATATTGAAAGGAAATTACATATATCATTTTCTAAGTGTCAAGAAAGGAAATAAGTAAGAGAGGTTAAACAACTCACCATCAATGGGGTCTTTAGAGCAGGGAAGACCTAAAAATTGGTTACAAAATTATCATTATTTCACTAAATTCTAGAGGGTTTGGGGGTGCCCAAAAACAGTTAGCCCTCAAATGAATGCTCGCAATTTACCAACCTAATGTTATGATGCTACAAGAAATTTACCAACCTAATGAAGAGCTTTGTGTGCATTTAAAACTGTAAAATTCGCACTCAATTATTTTTGGTCTTTTTCTTGGTTTTACTATGTTGGCCTTTCGTCAAACAATTTGCCACTGAAATGTTTATAGAGGTTGTTATAAATTTACTCATTGCTATAGCAATTTTATATGAATTCATGAGTGTGGAATTCTGAAAAAAACTTGGACTGTAGGATATTTCACATTGTTTGACTGCCAAATTTGCAGTTATGGTATTTTAGATGGATTCTTGAAGTGTTTTAGATGGTCGACATAGATTTAAATTCGAATATTCCCTAACTCAAATCTGCAGAATATCTAATTCAAACATGGTTCCCTAGATCGAATATATAGAATATATCATTCAAATGATGATGCATGTGTGCCCTAGACTTTTCAGATTGAAAATGTTGAAAAGGGCAGAGTGAGGAAAATTTACCGAAATGGAAGCCATTGTTGGTCTAGTTCGCTTCTTGTCACTCTTTGTCTCTATGGCTCCTTGTTGGGGTCACCGCGTCTCTTCCTGGGGTCTCTTTCTACCTTTTTGAATTAGGATGAATGTGAATGGGTCGAATGAAGTCATATGAGTTCAGGGATCAATGCTTGGAATGGGGTCGGCTGAGTTCGAACGGGACGAGTTAGGGTGAATGGGGTTAGGGATTTTGGTTCTGTTCGAATGTGGACTGTGCAATGCACCTATTGGATGGTGGATGGTTTTATGGCACCGGTGTTCGACTGTGGACTATGGATGGTGTTATGGCACCATTCGGATTCTATTTTCACTGTGTACAATATTGTGAATCATTTTAGGGTGCGGTCGGGTTCTGTTCATTACATATATATCATATATGTTAAATATATATGTTATATATGTAACATATATAACATATATATGTTATATATGTTATATATATGTTACATATATAACATATATATGTTATATATTTGTAACATATATATGTTATATACATAACATACATATAACAATATTTTAATTTTATAGTGAAGTGGGGAGATGTTCCATGTGAACGTCACTTGGACATGGCTGGTTAGTTGATCCTAAGAGATGGGGAATCCTTGTATCAAGGGTGCACTCTGCATGAACATTGAAAGAGCATTGGGTTAATATTCCTAAATCGAGACATGGTGGTGGACGACAGTGTTAGGAAATCTGGAGATGTCATTGGGGGCCTGGGAAGAGTTTTCTTTTCTTTTTAACGACTTTCCCACCCTGAAATCGGTTCAACCAGAGATAGGGTCCAACATATGAAAGAGCACCACACGTATTGCGGTGTTTGATGCCCCCTCGGTGGCCATTGTAAATATGATGAACCAAGTACCATCCATGCCCAATCATACTCATATCTGCCTCCTTGGATTTTTTAATGTCCACTAGGTTAGCGATCTTGATGAGATAATATCAACCTTGGGCTACTTGTTTTCTCTTGGCTCTAGACCAATTTGTTAGTGTTCTAAGAAGAAACAAGTTGTTATTCTCTTCTCCACTAATGAAAACTATGCTAGTGAAGTTCATGTCGGGAAGCATCTTCCCTGGATACGGATAATGCTTGATCAACTTTGTCTTCCTCCACAAACTCATTCCACCTTTGTGACAATAAAAGTACCATTGAGTTTATTCATAATCCAATAAATCATCAGAAAACAAAACACATGGATATTTGGATGCACTAAATTTGGCAACCTCGTTCTCAAGGACAGCTTGTATGAATCTTTGTTCCTTTAGTAGATCAACAAGTAGATATATTCATCAAATCTCTTCTAGATCCCTCCTAAACCCCTCTAACTATCATTTTTAATAATATTACATACAACGACTATTACCAAGTAACCATCTAACCCCTAAGAACCTATGTCCATTAACCCTTATAATCACTATAATTTATTTCCCCAGACACATTTGACTCATAACCACTACAATTTTTAGAATCCCAAACCCCTAAACCCTTGAAAATTTAACTCTAATCTTTAACCCTTATAACCCCAAACATGTACATTAACTATTACATCTATCCATTATTAGTAACAGTCTATCACCTATGTTAACCTTAATCACTTATAACCTCTATAATTTCTAACCTATAAACCCCAAATAGCTAAAGCCTAACTTATTAACCATAATCACCTAATACCTATATCTCACAAACATTAATCCTTATAATACTCAGACCCTCCATAACATTATAACCCTTATCATCCCTAACACCTAACCCTTAATTCTCGCCATACCTAACCCCTATAAACATTAACCCCGAATCCCTATAAAGCAAAATTCTAAACCAATGTAACCTTCATCTGACTTGTAACTCCTAATGAGCTTATCTATCATAACCCCTAATACAACATTTCTACATGAAGAGCACTGAAACAAAATCAAAGCCTACCAGAACATGGCCCTACAATCTCGAGAATACAAATGTCATGGCTATGTCAATTGACATAGGTGAAAAAGAAGATGTGTCTAGTGACACCAAAATAACAAGAGAATCATTAGTAGAGAATTGTAAATTCATTGTATTTGTGTTCAAACAAATACAAAGAATGTTCGATCATTACTAGAGAAATGAGGAACCAAATGCAAAGAATTTTCAAACTAGCACAAGAGAGAGAANGGAATGCATGATACAAATAAGAAAACTCTATAATTTATGTTGACCTACACATTATTGAACAATGAGTTGATAGATTCTAAAAGCTATAACTAGGGCTTCAACAAGGTCATCTATGAGAAACTTGGGAAGAATTAATTCTACATATTTAGAGGGCTATCATGAAAATCAATTAGACTATTAATGACATCAATAACAAAAATTTATTGATACGATGAAACAAGGAGTATAGGTTACAAACATTATGATCTTAGACAAGGATGGAGCACAAAAATACATATGGAAATAGGAGATCTCTCTCTAACCAATATGTTATTGGATGATGGTTCCATAGTAAACAATATGATGAAGGATACATGGGGAAAGTTAAAGAAATAAAAATTGAGGCCACTAGAGTTGTTGGTTGACAATAAAATCCATCAATCGCTTCGACAAGGTGATTAATGAACATTTTATATTGAATTCATTCAATAGATTCCAAGGATCATTGCAACAATATCAATTGGACTATTAATGATTTCAATTTTATATGGAAATAGAATATCTCACTCTACCCAATTTAATAATATTAGATGGTTATTATAGAATAATCATTATGACAGAGACAAAAATAATTATAGAAACCAAAATTGTGACCATCAAGAAGGAGAAATAGTCATTGATGATTAGTGAGGCAACACAATTGCATTAAAAACAAGAGAAAATTGAATAATTATTGATTTAATAAGTTGCAATAGTGAATGAGGAGTTGGCTATTTCTAGTGAATCCTCTAGAAGCAGGCAAGATGAACTATATGAATGCAAAGGGAAAGGGTAGTATAACTAGAGGATTGCTTAGAGGTAATAAATCATTTGATAGTGGATCATTGTAGCATTGGAAGATGGATAATCTAAGTTTTTTTTTGCTATAATATAGAATAAAAACTACTAACTAAAACCAAATGGTTTGACCAATGTTACCACTGGTAAATGTAAAATTCAATGAAGGTATCAATGAAGGATAAAAATTGCGTCAACCAAATTGGGTACTCTGAAAGAAAATTAAGGTTTATGGTTTACATGATGAAGTGATGATGGAAGAAGGTTGGTGTTTCACTCAAATTTGAGTCCAAAAACCCTCCCATATCGTTAAGGCATGCCAATAGTCTATCCATGAAACATTTCAATGCATACAAAAACTGTTTGAAAAAATTTCAACGTTGACCCCATTCGTAGCTCCCTGCTGTCGAATGTGTCTAGGCCTCGTGAAATTTTTCGTTCCTCGTTCATCATTACCCATTCATCATTCCTTGACCATGGTGTAGTCCCCAAGATCCATTATTTTTGTACAAAATTACATACTAATGGCATAAAATTATCGACGAACTTTTTTCATCGATAGTATAGCAAATTCGTCGCAAGATTATTTACATTCGTCTCTCTTGTGACGATATCAAATGATGTAGCTTGGATTCATTTCATATTTGGTTTATCAACTTCAAATATCAATTTCATACTTTGCAAGCTAGCTGGACCTTAAGTCAAATACAAATATGAAACTTGGAATCATTAACATATCTACTAGAACATATGAAAAATAGTCGGGTTTATGGTTTACATTATGAATTAATGATGGAATAAAGTGGTTGTGTCAATCAAATTTGAGTCCAGAAACCCTCCCATATCATTAAGGCATGAGAATATTCTATCGAGGTCAAATTTTAATGCATACAGTTACAATTTGAAAACATTTCGACGTTGGCCCTATTCACATGTCACTGTTGCTCACCTCTAGTATATTGATGGTGTTGATTAAGAAATCAACCAAATAGAGGGATTTTTCATCACAAATATGATGTAGATACATTGTATATACATTAATGTAGAACCTGAAAGTAAAATGAAGAAAGACCGGTGAAAGCCTAAAATTTGTGTCAACCAAATTGGGTACTCTAAAAGAAAATTAGGGTTTATGGTTTACATGATGAAGTGATGATGGAAGAAAGTGGGTGTGTCACTCAAAGCTTTGTCCAAAAACCCTCCCATATCATTAAGGCATGCCAATAGTCTATCCATGAAAAATTTTAGTGCATACAAAAACTGTTTGAAAAAATTTCAACGTTGGCCCCATTCACAGGTCCCTATTGTCGGATGTGTACTCTAATCCTCTTGCAATTTTCGTTCCTCATTCCTCGTTACTTGACCATGGTGTAGTCCCAAAGATCCATCCATTATTTTTGTACAAAATTACATACTGATGGCATAAAATTATCGATGAATTTTTTTCGTCGATAGTATAGCAAATTCGTATTTGGTTTATCAACTTGAAATCTCAATTTGATACTTTGAAAGCTAGCTGGACCTTAATTCAAATACAAATATGAAACTTGGAATCATTAACATATCCACTAGAACATATGAAAAATAGTCGGGTTTATGGTTTACATGATGAATTAATGATGGAAGAAAGTGGGCATGTCAGTCAAATTTGAGTCCAGAAAACCTCCCATATCATTAAGGCATGAGAATAGTCTATCGAGGTCAAATTTCAATGCATACAGATACAGTTTGAAAACATTTCGACGTTGGCCCCATTCACATGTCATTGTTGCTCGCTTCTATTATATTGATGGTGTTGATTAAGCAATCAAAGAATAGAGGGATTTTTCATCACAACTATGATGCAGATACATTGTATATACATTAATGTAGAACCTGAAATCAAAATGAATAAAGATCGACGAAATCCTAAAACTTGATTCAACCAAATAGGGTACTCTGAAAGAAAATTAGGGTTTATGGTTTACATGATGAAGTGATGATGGAAGAAAGTGGTTGTGTCACTCAAATTTGAGTCCAAAAAACCTCCCATATCATTAAGTCATGTCAATAGTCTATCCATGAAAAATTTCAGTGCATACAGAAACTGTTTGAAAAAATTTCAACGCTGGCCCCATTCGCAGGTCCCTACTGTCGGACATGTCTAGTCCTCATGAAATTTTCATTCCTGGTTCATCATTCCTCATTCCTCATTCCTTGTTCCTTGACCATGTTTTAGTCCCCAAGATCCATTATTTTTGTACAAAATTACATACTAATGGCATAAAATTATCGACGAGATCGACGAACTTTTTTCGTCGATAATATAGCAAATTCGTCGCAAGATTATTTACATTCGTCTCTCTTGCGACAATATCAAATGATGCAGCTTGGATTCATTTCATATTTTGTTTATCAACTTGAAATATCACTTTGATACTTTTCAAGATAGTTGGACCTTCAGTCAAATACAAATATGAAACTTGGAATCATTAACATATCTACTATAACATATGCAAAAATAGTTAGGTTTATGGTAATTTCCATGATGAATTGATGATGGAAGAAAGTGGGTGTGTCACTCAAATTTGAGTCCAGAAACCCTCACATATCATTAAGGCATGTGAATAGTCCTTGACCATGGTGCAGTCCCCAAGATCCATTATTTTTGTACAAAATTACATACTAATGGCATAAAATTATCGACGAACTGTTTTCAACGATAGTATAGAAAATTTGTCGCAAGATTATTTACATTAGTCTCTCTTGCGATGATATCAAATGATGCTTGGATTAATTTCATATTTTTTTTATCAACTTAAAATCTCAATTTGATACTTTTCATGCTAGTTGGACCTTCATTCAAATAAAAATATGAAACTTGGAATCATTAACATATCTACTAGAACATATGAAAAATAGGGTTTATGGTAATTCTAAGAAGATTCAAATAGGTAACAATATTGATGAAATCTTATACGATCATGATGGTATAAAAATGAAAAAGATTCTCTTAGTTTCAAGAACAATTTATCCTCTACTTAACAAGGCCAACCACATGAAGGTGGAAGCTCACATGGCCCCTCCCCTCCCCCTCACATCACTCTCAATTGATCTCCAAAACCCAATCTATAAAATATAAAATAATCAAAAGCAACGTCTTATTAAGATTCATGAATAGAAACTACAAAAACAAAAATTAATGAAGGTACATGACATTATGTGTTTCTAAATGATATTTTTAGTCTACCACGTACTTTACTATATTGAAAACTATTTTCAAGTTTCAAATAATAATTAAACAACATGTAACTTAGGATATAAAAGCATCGCATAAAACTTAAAAACATGTAATTAACCCAAGACATTAAAAGTAAATTATTTTAAGAGAATAATTCATACAAATTAAAATATTATATAGTCATGTACCTAATCCAACCTCAACATCTGTGTAATCATCCTTTTTCTCTATCTTGATCTTCTTCATCGAACTCGACATCTGTATCATCATCTGGTTCTAAAATGATGTTGAAAGGATTGATGATATCATCAGCGTCATCAATGTCATTTTCGAGCATATTTTCATCGACATCATCATCAGGGATTGCAATATTGTCTCCTATGCCTAGATCATGATTTTCTTCATCTTCTTCATCAGTCGACCCTCCATGCTCTTCCAGCTCTGTCTGATATTTTGTCGAATAATATTCTTCATCTTCAATATCATCTTCTTCCTGTAAATGAGTATACTTAATTGGCCTTCCTCTTGGATCATGTCTAACAACAAATGACCAATCCCTTTCACCTGGAACATTTGAGTAAAAGACCCGTTCACATTGGCTTGGAAAAACATAGCAATCATGTCCTCTTTAAAACATCATTGTTTTAATCATTGGAAATCCATTGTCATGTTGAATAACAGTTCTTTCCTCATCACATTCATGCATTTGTAACCTATACCATTTGACATCGAACAATACTAATTTGAAGGAATTAAAGTCACACTCAAGTATATCATTTAAATACCCATAGTATCTATTTTCAGTTTCTTGGGGATGTTTGTCACTCCTAGAGGAAACATTAGTAACCTGGAATACTGCAGTTATCCCACTATCAAAAGTTTTCCTTGTTTCATCCAATTGTTTGATGTGAAATTTATGACTATTGCACTACATTGCCTTGTGGTGTTTCAACTGCAATATGTCAGATATGTAAAAGATGCATTGTAATTTAATAAATTAACATATATTTATATAACTTCGAAGGTATCTAAAAGATACAGTACACATGTAGTCACATTAGTATAATATAAAATAACTGAATAAAATGGGTGAAATTGCTCACCTGTCCATCTTTCAAACCATATGTTAGATCAATTTCCCTCTGCGTAACATTGGCATCTTCGTTACGACGAGCTTCTCTAACCAATTCAGAGAGTCGTTTCCATGATAACCTACCTCCATTATGTTGTTTACATCTTTCAATCCATACATTCATCCAGTCAAGATTGTTTGCAATGTATAAATGCAGTGCATCCCATTCTAGAGAAACTGAATCAAAAAAACATAATTCAGCAATATTAAATATTAGTTATAACGTACAATATGCAGGTAATTATAAATACTTATAATTTAAGAAGTAAACTATATTAATATATTAATGAGTATATGATCATATATACACAAAAAGGAAACTTTATATGTATTAATAATATAAATTTTCATAATTATTAATATATTAGCTCTCATTTTTTTTCATTCTACCTTTCCCTAACAGATGCTCCTGATCTTCAAATTTTTTGATGGAGTTCACATCCCAAATGCAATCCACTGCATGCATAGTTTGCACTACTAATTTAGGAAGATACTGACTAATATACACCATGGATTTATATACCATATATCCCTCCACCATAGAACCCTCGGGACGTGATCGTTGTCTAACCAACGCCTTCAATGATTTCAAGTGCCTCTCCACCATCCACATTGACCCTGTGTGAACAGGTCCACAAATTTCATTCTCCTCAACTTGGTGTATGAGTTAGTGTTCTTGTGCATTGAAAAATGTAGGAGGTATATACTTTTGCATTTCACACATTAGACGAGGAATTTCTCTCTTTCAATACTTTATATCATCTTCATGAATTTATTTCAATGACAACCATCTACATGAGATCGTGACAAAAGAAAATAACATGTTTCAACATAAGTACATAATATGATATATTACATTACATTACAAGTAAAGCATGTGTCATTAAGTACAAAAATAATTTGAAAGAACATTTTGCATATAAATCACAACTACGTCTTACCTCATGTATTTTCCAAGATCATATATAACTTGTTTGATGTTTTTGTCAAAGTCGTTTGGGAGAGATAGTGGTAGAACATATTGTAACAACAAAATGAATCGTTATTTGTTTCGACCAAAGTAGACAAAAATAAATAAAAATAATAAAAGATATATAAGGCCAATATATATAAATATGTATACCAAAATTATTACCTTAATGAAGGTATGCCAATCATGTGTTTTTACCCGACCAAATTCACCTTTCTTCATTAAGATATTTTTTATGTTTGAATCAAAACCCATGGGAAATTTAATTCTTTGAATTACCTCTTTTACATCATTGTTTTGTTGCTATGTTAATAACCATGGAAGTTTATTTCGGTCTAGTAATCCATCTGATCTATTTGAATATCGGATCACACTTCGCATTGCATGATTGGCTTCCTGAATGTCAATACAAATTTTGACAATTTTTTCATTTGTCCCTCCTACCATCTATGATTCGCCATAACATTTCAGACACATTCTTCCCGACATGCATTGTATAAAACAAATGAGATATTTTTGGCTTGTCATAGTAGGGAAACCTCATGAATTGAGTGGGATAATATTTCATTCCTCGTGGAAGCCCATTATTAATACCTTCATGATGATTGTGGCCTTCATGAAGCATAAAATAAATCAAAAAAATAATGATCAAATACGGTAAAATAAATTCAATGATTAAAATAAACATTCAAAACATTACATGATCTACGATACATTATGAAATTGAGTACCTTGACGATTTCTATTAAATTCCAACCTCCATAGGTGAGGTGTCATTCTTCGTGGTTTTAAACCAGTCTCTTCTTTCCCATTGAAGAGATGTTTTTCAGTAGTACAATACCTATGGTTTTAAGAAGAAGGTTCCTATACTCATCAAACACCATCTTTCCTAAACTTTTTGAATGATGATACTTCATCTTAGGGCCACAAACTAGACATGCAAATTTACCCTTTGTTTGAAGACCTGCAACAAATGAATTAATGTCAATTATACGATGAGATTATTTAAAAAGTAAACATGCACTAACATTAAAATATTTTATAGTATTAAAGAGAAATATTAGAATTCTTATACATACCACAAAAATGTGTTAGTCCAGGGGCATCATGAATTGTCCATAAAATTATTCCACAGAATTTAAATTTCTTCTCTTCGATTGGCTTACATGTCATACATTGTGATGGAAGCCCATAACTTTAGTAGCTCGTCAATAAGAGGCTCTATATATACATTCATATCTTTAACCTGGTAGTTACGTAATATTTGTTTGAAATTACACATAATTACTAAAGGAATGATATCATGTAATATATATAATTAAATAAATAAACAAAAGATATTATGCAAAAATTGAAACAAATGAAAATGTTAAATTCAAAAAATTAATGTAAACAAATACTTGGAACAATCATTGTCAACATTATGTGCTCCCTCTTTATTGACATCCAAGGAGGAATGTTATTGTTAATAACAAAAATAGGCCACACTGAGTAAATAGACCTAAGCTCTCTGAATGGATTAACACTGTCAGCTGCCAATGAAAGCCTAACATTACGAGATTCATCTTTGAAATCTGCCCATTTTTCCTCAATTTCCCTAAATGCAGAACCATCGGCAAGCATTCGAAGAACACCATCTCCACTTCTGTTACGTGCATGGTAATCCATAATTTGTGCTATGCTTTCACACTTGAACAATCGCTGCAAATGTGGAATTATGGGAATATGACGAAGAACCTTTTGAGGCACCCTTTTTGTTACTTGATCGGTTCGATATCTACTGATAAGACATTGCGGACATTTAGTTTTCAAAGATTTTTGTCCATAATATATAATATGGTCATTAGGACATGCATCTATAGTTTGATAATCCATTCCAATGTCTTTCATAATGGCATGCAAACCTCGATATGTGAGAGGTAAAATATTTGACGATGCTAACAAAAATTCACCTAACAATATACAACATAACAAACAACTATTTAATGTAAGAATATTAATCGTAAAAATTTCATTCTTATTATACACATTAATTAACACTAAAAAAAAAAAAAAATCAACATTTATGTATAGTATGAGATGAAACATATTACATACCTTAGTATCCGTGTCATACAAGTGTTCGACAAATTATTCATAACCTTTAATTTCACTAGCAACAATGTAGCGGAGAGATGATTTTCTCTTGATCTTTCATAAAGTCATTTATTTTCCTTTTCTAATAGAGGTTCATCATAAATACCATCATTTTCCCCATCCTCATCCAGCTACAAAAATAAATCTTGGATCATTTGATTTGTCTCATCATCTTCTTCCATGGGATCATTAACTTGATTTGTCCCAACATCTTCTTCCATGAGATCCTCATTTGCTTGGTCATGATGATGTTCCTCAACTTGTACAACATCATTTCTACTAATACTTGGTGCAATATTCTGCGGAAAGTTAGAGGGAAACTCTAACTTTATAATTACAAACAATCATGCAAAATTAGTTTATACTATAACAAACATTCAAACAATATATATACATATATATAATTTTATATAAAATTGACAAAATAAAAAAAGATAATGAATATATAGCTAATTATCACGGGACAATATTCATTCGATCTTCCATCAATGTGACCATATTTCCTACAATGTTTTGTATTTGTTTCTATTAAAATTCTTACGGGATGTCTCAGGCAACATTTTTTACAAGGGAAATAACATATACCATCACCCTTTTCACCCGCTTTACTTTTTTCCCCACCTCTAATAACATTCTACGACATTCTTCCGCACAAAATTACCCTTTCAGAATCGTCGTTGTTATAGCAAGATTGTCGCAACATATTTAAATCGTCAAATATTTATAGTGCAATTTTAGGTCACTATCATCACAATTGCGATGACAGTGACCTAAAAATATTTATTTTTTTACCTATTTATTTTAGGTCATTTTTAACAGTCAATTTTAAGGTTAAGTAATACATCACTCTTGCGACGAACAAAGTGTAGTCGTTTCTCTTGCGACAAACATTGACCATAATAATTTGGTCAAACTACTTGCATCGAGATTGCGACGAATATGGGGTGGATTTTGAAAACTTGAACTTTTTATCTTGCATTTGCAACGAAAGAGTACTTTTGTTGCAAGTGGTTGTCACAAAATTTTCAATATGTAGTAGTGAATGGGTATAAGAAACGCTTCCAGACAGATTTGATAAAGCCATCTTAGATAATCTATCTGCCTCTTGATTCTCTTCTCTATATATGTGTGCAAAGGATATATTCCTTAAATATGTGAGAGTATTTATGATCCTTTCCTTCCATCTTTCTAGTGCTACAGCCTGGAGAGCTCCCTTCTTATTTATCCACTCAATAACTATGTTGGAGTCTCCTAGCAAAAGTAAGTATGGAATTGAAAATCTTACAGCCAAAGTTAGAGAGGCCCAAGCCCCCAAAATTTCATCACTATTGTTTGTTCCATGACCATAATTTAGAATCCACAAAAAGGAAGTGTTAATGTTAATATTTATCATACCTCCAACCCCACTTTGTTCACCAAACTGTTGTGATGCCCCATCAAACCATCCAATGGATCTATCTTTCGGAAGATGCACATGTACAATTTTATGAAGAGTGCATTTTGCCTTAAATCCATATTTTATCACTGCACCAATAGCTTTGTAGACTACCTTCTGAATTGAAGGGGAACATGCCTCAAATATTGTCAAATTTCTTTCATGCCAACTATACCAGCATAAGAAGGCAGGAAACGTAGGAAAATCAAAATTCATCTTTGTCCAATTTTCGAAGCATTCATTCACTGATAGACCAGTCCATCCACTAATGAGTTTTAGTGCAATTTTTACCCTGTTTCATACTAAAATGGAGAATGGACAATTCACAAATAGATGCTTACCATTTTCCCTCTTGCCTTTGCATAGGAAGAAAATCCCTGGCCCCACCCAACCTCTTTTTTGGAGATTTTTCCAAGTTAGAATATTATATTGCGATAGAAACCATGTAAATAACTTAATTTTTAAAGGACAGTCCCATTTCCATAGTTTTCTCCTCTGCCCACCTACTTTTAAATTCCATATCTTTTCCACAATTGTATTGTAAACATTTTTAACCATTAGTTGTCCTGAATTATCACATCCCTTCCATAGTAAAACATATGGATGATCCTGTAGAATAATTCTTGAGCTTATCAAAATATTTATGTACTTTTCCCATTTTAAAGCTAATTCTCCCTCAAGATCCACAGTTGTACAATCTAACCAGGTTGAGCAAAGAGTTCCCTGCAATAGATCACAACTCGCTTGATAAAGAAAGTGAACGTTTTTTTGGTTCACACTATCAACTAACTCTTTTGATAAAAAAGAGTCCTTTCCCATTCCCAAGATGACATCTTTCCCAATAACTATAGAATGCCCTAAGCCCGAATTCCAATAAATCCATTATAAAACAATTGGTAAAGAAATGATTAAGTTTTTCCAAAGTTTGAGATCCATAAGTTGTAACCGTTGAGGTCGATCTTAACCATGTATGGACTGATTCATAAGGAAATTATTTATATTTGATCACCGAGTTCCATATTCCTTTTTTCATCAAAACACTCCATAAAGTATTAGATGCCAAATACCTGTAGAAAATGAATATGTTTATAAGCCCCCAACCTCCATAAATCTTTCGCTTCGAGACAAACTCCCAATTACACATATGGTAGCTTCAGATTTTCTTGTTGTCGGACCACAGAAAGGAAAAAACCAACTGTTGAATCTTGTTTAGAACAGACAATGGAATGTGTGCTAAAGCTAGCCAATAAACATGAAGACTTTCCAAATCTGTGTTTACTAGAACATATTGGCCTCCCAAATATATCATCTTGTTACACCAGTGATTAATTCTGAGTTCGAATTTTTCAATAAGCCAACGCCAGTCTTCGACTTTATATCTATCTGGTTTTAGGTAGTACCCCAAATAGATAAAGCCTCCAAAGAGATCTTTGAAATCAAAATTAAATAAAACATTTAACTCATCAAAAATTTCCTGCTGAACTCCAAAGTGGAGGAAGGTCGATTTTTGCACATTTATTTTCAGCCCCGACGCCTGACAAAAAATATTGAGTATTTTATTGATCTCGATCCATTCAGACAACTTGGATTTTGACATAATAATCACATCGTCCATGAATAGAAGATGTAAAATATTTATTATTATAGAAATGTTAATCCTTGTTAGCACCCCCTCGGCTTGACCTCTTTTTAGCATAATGCTAAGACCTTCCATCATGAGTATGAATAGGAAGGGAGACAAGGGACAACCATGGCGAAGTCCTCTCTTTATATGAAATAATTTTGTTTCCTCCCCATTGATCAGAATATCATAAACATTGGAGGTTACACAAACCATTACCCAGTTTGTTGTTTCCATCCCAAAGCCACATTGGAGGGGGATTAACCTCAGAAAGTCCCATTTTATGAGGTCATGTGCTTTCTTGAGATCTAGCTTTAGTATAATAGATTGATTTTGTTTTTACTTTATGTTGTGCAGGCACTCCTGTGCCATGCCAATAGTGTCTAATATCTTATTTCCCTTGAGGAAGCCGAATTTTTCCTCTGATAACGCTCAGGAGAGAATAGGTAAAATTCTCTTTTCTATGATTTTTGCAATGATCTTGTAGCATAGATTGCATAGAGAGATTGGGCGAAAATTAGAGAAAGTACTAGGACGATTAACTTTAGGGATCAGTGCTATGAAATTTGAGTTAATTTTTTTATAACTTCGCCTTCTATTCTAGAATCCTCCACAACATCAAGCAAATACTACCTGACCAACTCGAAGAAATGTAGAAAACATTCTACAGACCAGCCATCTGGCCCATGACTTTTATCCTTTGAAAAGCCTTTTAGAACCTCTAGAATTTCCTCCCTTGTGCAAGGCTTTTCTAGAAATAATACTTCCTCCTCCAACAACATTCTAGGGAATAACCTTATAGTAGCAACCTGATCACCAATATTATTTGTTCATGTATCCTGATAGAAATATTTATAATGATTGATAGCTACATTCTTTATGGCATCTTTTTCCAAATGGATCATGCCCTCTTTATCCTCAATCTCCCAAATGTGTTTTTTATTTCTTCGGAAGCTGGAAAATCCATGTAATAAATTTGTATTTTTATCTCCGCTTGTGATCCAGATGGCTCTACTCTTCTGCCACCATCTCTCTTCCTCCTCCTGAAGCAAATTTTTGCATTCATCCTCCAATATCCTCACCTAAAGCTCAAATTTATTATTATGTATTCCTTGTGCCTTCTGTTGGAAAAGGTCATCTAGACCTCCTTCGATTTTGTCGATCTCTAAACAATCCCTAATCCATTTTTCAAATGTCCAGGCGTTTACCCAAGTTTTTAGAATTGCTAACCTCCCTACCAATATTCTTTGTGCTCCCTTTGATTGTTGAAATGTTACATCTCTCCATACCTCACGCACCAATGCATCAAAGGAGGTGTCACATAACCTGTCTATATTTGGCTTGAAAGGATGGTCTGCCACATATGGTCCTTCTTCCAGCTGAAGAAACACTAGGGCGTGATTATATATAAAAGGATATTCAACCCATGCACTATATATATACAAGAAATTGTGAGAAAATACTTCACCATGTATATTCTTTATAGTCTCTTTTCTATTCCTTCATTTCCAAACCTACCATTTCTCCAAGTCGGAACCACCTCAGCAGGAGCCACATCCACCAACTTGTTTTTTGTAAAAATCTCCTTAAAAAAACCCACCAGAGGATCTGCTAGTGCTGACTCTTCCAAAATCTCCTCTGAACTTGTCATAAATTTCATGTCACCTGCCAAAATCAAATCATCAAGTGTTAGAAGACCCACTCCATCAACTTTTTCCTATAATTTCTTGTGCTCTTTGCATGGTCCATAAACATTCAGGAGGGACACCTTCCTTTTATTCGCTAAGCTAGTACCTGACAAAAACATGCCCGACATATATTAGGACCGACACTAATTCAAATAAAGTAGGATCCCAAGAAACAAGAATCCCACCAGACTTTCCAATAGAGCTTACTGCATAGGTAATCCACTCGGGCCTGAGAAAATACATGAGGTTTCTTTCCTTTTCCACATCCACCAATGTTTCTTATAGGAAAATTACATTTGGAAGATTTTTTGCTAAAATTATTCTCATGGAGGCCAATTTCAAGGGGCCTCCCACCCATATAACATTGAGGGATATAAGGATCATGACTTTTCCCGTGTAAGGGATTTCATGCCTCTAAGTGCCCCCTGATCTAGAAAAGTAGCAGACTGATTTGCAAATGAAGAACCAAAGCTTCCCACCTTTATATGAGCACTCCTAGTTTCAATAGGAGATAATTTAAGACCCAAGCCCTGTGACCACACTGGCTCCTTCCCGGTATCAATCCCTACACCCGAGGGATCAAAATGAACTCCCTTAGATCTAGAGTTGGTAATTAATCCTTCCCCAGGTAGTTCGACATAGGGATGGGGATTACATTTTCATTAAAGGAAGGAACTAAGGTAGAGATCATTCTATCCACAGAGTGATCGCTAATGGTCGATCTTATCCCCGACATCTAGGGATAACTAGGAGATCATGTCTCGAGGCCCATATAGTCCTAGACATGGAGTACCGAGAGCAGGAGCGACCTGAGCATGGTCCTAGAGGACCCATCTTCTTCTTCTCAGCCAGACTTGTCCTGCCAGAAGTACCAGCCTCCATCACTACCGGCCTGGGCTTGCATCAGAAGAGGCTCTTGGTCCATGAGGTAATTGGTCCGAGGTATCATGTTATGTGTCATATTTGATCATTATAACCTTCTTATGTATGCATTAGATCTCTTTCATTTTAGATAACTGCTTGGACCTTACACTAATCTACTTGACCATTGTTGGGGTGATTGATTGGGTAGCCTAGCAAGTTAGTATTCATGGGTTTTGGTTAGCCACCAAGGGGGGTTTGAAGAACCATCGTCCGCTCCCCTCATATTATCACTTTTTCATTTTAAAAACCCACTCATCCATCCCATTCCCCTAGTCTGTCCATTAGGATGACCATCCAAGGTACATATTGTCTTGTGGGAAGAAGGGGCTAAAGGCCCAGAGGGTAAAAGTAGCTGGTAAAAGATAAAAGCCATAGGAAAAATGAAAACCTGGAGATGCTTCACCCAGGGGATCCCCGAGAAGGCAATAAAAAGCCTCTCATAAGAAACTGAGGGACCCTA
>JASDQU010816759.1:34415-46636 GCA_032191745.1 Picea mariana
AACCATCGGCAAGCATTCGAAGAATACCGTGTCCACTTCTGTTACGTGCATGGTAATCCATAATTTGTGCTATGCTTTCACACTTGAACAATCGCTGCAAATGTGGAATTATGGGAATATGACGAAGAACCTTTCGAGGCACCCTTTTTGTTACTTGATAGGTTCGATATCTACTGATAAGACATTGCGGACATTTAGTTTTCGAAGCTTTTTGTCCATAATATATAATATGGTCATTAGGACATGCATCTATAGTTTGATAATCCATTCCAATGTCTTTCATAATGGCATGCAAACCTCGATATGTGAGAGGTAAAATATTTGACGATGCTAACAAAAATTCACCTAACAATATACAACATAACAAACAACTATTTAATGTAAGAATATTAATCGTAAAAATTTCATTCTTATTATACACATTAATTAACACTAAAATAAAATTAAAAAAATCAACATTTATGTATAGTATGAGATGAAACATATTACATACCTTAGTATCCATGTCATACAAGTGTTCGACAAATTATTCATAACCTTTAAGTTCACTAACAATAGTGTAGTGGAGAGAAGATTTTCTCTTGATCTTTCATAAAGTCATTTATTTTCCTTTTCTAATAGAGGTTCATCATAAATACCATCATTTTCCCCATCCTCATCCAGCTACAAAAATAAATCTTGGATCATTTGATTTGCCTCATCATCTTCTTCCATGGGATCATTAAATTGATTTGTCCCAACATCTTCTTCCATGAGATCCTCATTTGCTTGGTCATGATGATGTTCCTCAACTTGTACAACATCATTTCTACTAATACTTGGTGCAATATTCTGCGGAAAGTTAGAGGGAAACTCTAACTTTACAATTACAAACAATCATGCAAAATTAGTGTATACGATAACAAACATTCAAACAATATATATACATATATATAATTTTATATAAAATTGACAAAATAAAAAAAAGATAATGAATATATAGCTAATTATCACGGGACGATATTCATTCAATATTCCATCAATGTGACCATATTTCCTACAATGTTTTGTATTTGTTTCTATTAAAATTCTTACGGGATGTCTCAGGCAACATTTTTTACAAGGGAAATAACATCTACCATCACCCTTTTCACCTGCTTTACTTTTTTCCCCACCTCTAATAACATTCTACGACATTCTTCCACACAAAAATACCCTTTCGGAACCGTCGTTGTTATAGCAAGATTGTCGCAACATATTTAAATCGTCAAATATTTATAGTGCAATTTTAGGTCACTATCGTCACAATTGCGATGACAGTGACCTAAAAATATTTATTTTTTTACCTATTTATTTTAGGTCATTTTTAACAGTCAATTTTAAGGTTAAGTAATATGTCACTCTTGCGACGAACAAAGTGTAGTCGTTTCTCTTGCAACAAACATTGACCATAATAATTTGGTCAAACTACTTGCATCGAGATTGCGACAAATATGGGGTGGATTTTAAAAACTTGAACTTTTTGTCTTGCATATTGCGACGAAAGAGTACTTTCGTCGCAAGTGGTTGTCACAAAAGTTTCAATATGTAGTAGTGAATGGGTATAAGAAACGCTTCCAGGCAGATTTGATAAAGCCATCTTAGATAATCTATCTGCCTCTTGATTCTCTTCTCTATATATATGTGTAAAGGATATATTCCTTAAATATGTGAGAGTATTTATGATCCTTTCCTTCCATCTTTCTAGTGCTATAGCCTGGAGAGCTCCCTTCTTATTTATTCACTCAATAACTATGTTGGAGTCTCCTAGCAAAAGTAAGCATGGAATTGAAAATCTTACAGCCAAAGTTAGAGAGGGCCAAGCCCCCAAAATTTCATCACTATTGTTTGTTCCATGACCATAATTTAGAGTCCACAAAAAGGAAGTGTTAATGTTAATATTTATCATACCTCCAACCTCACTTTGTTCACCAAACTGTTGTGTTGCCCCATGAAACCATCCAATGGATCTATCTTTCGGAAGATGCACATGTACAATTTGATGAAGAGTGTATTTTGCCTTAAATCCATATTTTATCACTGCACCAATAGCTTTGTAGACTACCTTCTGAATTGAAGGGGAACATGCCTCAAATATTGTCAAATTTCTTTCATGCCAACTATACCAGCATAAGAAGGTAGGAAACGTAGGAAAATCAGAATTCCTCTTTGTCCAATTTTCGAAGCATTCATTCACTGATAGACCAGTCCATCCACTAATGAGTTTTAGTGCAATTTTTACCCTGTTGCATACTAAAATGGAGAATGGACAATTCACAAATAGATGCTTACCATTTTCCCTCTTGCCTTTGCATAGGAAGAAAATCCCTGGCCCCACCCAACCTCTTTTTTGGAGATTTTTCCAAGTTAGAATCTTATATTGCGATAGCAACCATGTAAATAACTTAATTTTTAAAGGACAATCCCATTTCCACAGTTTTCTCCTCCGCCCACCTACTTTTAAATTCCATATCTTTTCCACAATTGTATTGTAAACATTTTTAACCATTAGTTGTCCTGAATTATCACATCCCTTCCATAGTAAAACATATGGGTGATCCTGCAGAATAATTCCTGAGCTTATCAAAATATTTATGTACTTTTCCCATTTTAAATCTAAGTCTCCCTCAAGATCCACAGTTGTACAATCTAACCAGGTTGAGCAAAGAGTTCCCAGCAATAGATCACAACTCGCTTGATAAAGAAAGTGAACGTTTTTTTGGTGCACACTATCAACTAACTCTTTTGATAAAAAAAGAGTCCTTTCCCATTCCCAAGATGGCATCTTTCCCAATAACTATAGAATGTCCTAAGCCTGAATTCCAAGAAATCCATTGTAAAAAAATTGGTAAAGAAATGATTAAGTTTTTCCAAAGTTTGAGATCCATAAGTTGTAACCGTTGAGGTCGATCTTAACCACGTATGGACCGATTCATAAGGAAATTATTTATATTTGATGACTGAGTTCCATATTCCTTTTTTCATCAAAACACTCCATAGAGTATTAGATGCCAAATCCCTGTAGAAAATGAATATGTTTATAAGCCCCCAACCTCCATAAATCTTTCGCTTCGAGACAAACTCCCAATTACACAAATGGTAGCTTCGGGTTTTCTTGTTGCCGAACCACAGAAAGGAAAAAACCAACTGTTGAATCTTGTTTAGAACAGACAATGGAATGTGTGCTAAAGCTAGCCAATAAACATGAAGACTTTCCAAATCTGTCTTTACTAGAACATATTGGCCTCCCAAATATAGCATCTTGTTACACTAGTGATTAATTCTGAGTTCAAATTTTTCAATAAGCCAACGCCAGTGTTCGACTTTATATCTATCTGGTTTTAGGTAGTACCCCAAATAGATAAAGCCTCCAAAGAGATCTTTGAAATCAAAATTAAATAAAACATTTAACTCATCAAGAATTTCCTGCTGAACTCCAGAGTGGAGGAAGGTCGATTTTTGCACATTTATTTTCATCCCCAACGCCCGACAAAAAATATTGAGTATTTTATTGATCTCGATCCATTCGGACAACTTGGATTTTGACATAATAATCACATCGTCCATGAATAGAAGATGTAAAATCTTTATTATTATAGAAACATTAATCCTTGTTAGCACCCCCTCGGCTTGACCTCTTTTTAGAATAATGCTAAGACCTTCCATCATGAGTATGAATAGGAAGGGAGACAAGGGACAACCCTGACGAAGTCCTCTCTTTCTATGAAATAATTTTGTTTCCTCCCCATTGATCAGAATAGCATAAACATTGGAGGTTACACAACCCATTACCCAGTTTGTTGTTTCCATCCCAAAGCCACTTTGGAGGAGGATTAACCTCAGAAAGTCCCATTTTATGAGGTCATGTGCTTTCTTGAGATCTAGCTTTAGTATAATAGATTGATTTTTTTTTTACTTTATGTTGTGCAGGCACTCCTGTGCCATGCCAATAGCATCTAAGATCTTATTTCCCTTGAGGAAGCCGAATTTTTCCTCTGATAACGCTCGGGAGAGAATAGGCAAAATTCTCTTTGCTATGATTTTTGCAATGATCTTGTAGCATAGATTGCATAGAGAGATTGGGCGAAAATTAGAGAAAGTACTAGGACGATTAACTTTAGGGATCAGTGCTATGAAATTTGAGTTAATTTTTTTATAACTTCGCCTTCTATTCTAGAATCCTCCACAACATCAAGCAAATACTGCCTAACCAACTCGAAGAAATGTAGAAAACATTCTACAGACCAGCCATCTGGCCCATGACTTTTATCCTTTCAAAAGCCTTTTAGAACCTCTAGAATTTCCTCCCTTGTGCAAGGCTTTTCTAGAAATAATACTTCCTCCTCCAACACCATTCTAGGGAATAACCTTACAGTAGCAACCTGATCACCAATATTATTTGTTCATGTATCCTAATAGAAATATTTATAATGATTGATAGCTACATTCTTTATGGAATATTTTTCCAAATGGATCATGCCCTCTTTAACCTCAATCTCCCAAATGTGTTTTTTATTTCTTCAGAAGTTGGAAAATCCATGTAATAACTTTGTATTTTTATCTCCACTTGTGATCCAGATGGCTCTACTCGTCTGCCACCATCTCTCTTCCTCCTCCAGAAGAAAATTTTTGCATTCATCCTCCAATATCCTCACCTGATGCTCAAATTTATTTTTATGTATTCCTTGTGCCTCCTGTTGGAAAAGGTCATCTAGACCTCCTTCGATTTTGTTGATCTCTAAACAATCCCTAATCCATTTTTCAAATGTCCAGGCCTTTACCCAAGTTTTCAGAATTGCTAACCTCCCTGCCAATATTCTTTGTGCTCCCTCTGATTGTTGAAATGTTGCATCTCTCCATACCTCACACACCAATGCATCAAAGGAGGTGTCACATAACCTGTCTATATTTGGCTTGAAAGGATGGTCTGCCACATATGGTCGTTCTTCCAGCTGAAGAAACACTAGGGCGTGATTAGATATAAAAGGATATTCAACCCATGCACTATATATACAAGAAATTGCGAGAAAATACTTCGCCACGTATATTCTTTAGAGTCTCTTTTCTATTCCTTCATTTCCAGACCTACCATTTCTCCAAGTCAGAACCACCTCAGCAGGAGCCACATCCACCAACTTGTTTTTTGTAAAAATCTCCTTAAAAAAACCCGCCAGAGGATCTGCCAGTGCTGACTCTACCAAAATCTCCTCTGAACTTGTCATAAATTTCATGTCACCTGCCAAAATCAAATCATCAAGTGTTAGAAGACCCACTCCATCAACTTTTTTCTATAATTTCTTGTGCTCTTTGCATGGTCCATACACATTCAGGAGGGACACCTTCCTTTTATTCGCTAAGATAGTACCTGACAAAAACATGCCCGACATATATTCAGACCGACACTAATTCAAATAAAGTAGGATCCCAAGAAACAAGAATCCCACCAGACTTTCTAATAGAGCTTACTGCATAGGTAATCCACTCGGGCCTGAGCAAATACATGAAGTTTCTTTCCTTTTCCACATCCACCAATGTTTCTTGTAGGAAAATTACATTTGGAAGATTTTTTGCTAAAATTATTCTCATGGAGGCCAATTTCAAGGGGCCTCCCACCCATATAACATTGAGGGATATAAGGATCATGACTTTTCCCGTGTAAGGGATTTCATGCCTCTAAGTGCCCCCTGATCTAGAAAAGTAGAAGACTGATTTGCAAATGAAGAACTAAAGGTTCCCACCTTTATATGAGCACTCCTGGTTTTAATAGGAGATAATTCAAGACCCAAGCCCTATGACCACACTGGTTCCTTCCCGGTATCAATCCCTACACCCGAGGGATCAAAATGAACTCCCTTAGATCTAGAGTTGGTAATTAATCCTTCCCCATGTAGTTCGATATAGAGATGGGGATTACGTTTTCGTTAAAGGAAGGAACTAAGGTAGAGATCATTCTATCCAGAGAGTGATTACTAATGGTCGGTTCACCAAAACCTAGAGAAAATAAGGATTCATCCTCGTCTAAGAATACAGGCAGGACAAGAGAACTCAAATCTTGTAGAGTTTGTGGCTCCAGAGAGGTCACTGGCCAGATAGCAGAGCAAACTGGTGTCAAATGGTCAAAGTCCAACTCATAAATTTTACCAACCTCTTTCTGATGATCTGAGTCTGAAAGAAAATAACTCTGTAAGTGATCTCTCTCCCATTTAGAAATAGAATTATACAACATAGGACAAAATAGTTTAAGCTTACCAATGAAAGGAGTATTCACCGGTTTAGGGATCTCCTTAGTCCTTAAACCCAAATAAACTCTCAAGTCTTGATGGTCCCGCAAGGGAGTGTAGATTTCAGCTATGTTATCCTCTGAGGGATCCTCCTCAGATGGAACTCCAAAAGTCTATGTACAGTCCTTTTGCAAGTGTCTTTTTTGTCTATAGATCGAACAGTGAAAAGGGAGGCCCATATAATCCAATGGTTAGATGAAAAAATGGCCCTTCCACTCTATATCTAAGGTTTCCAATAACCCTGCATGAATTTCAAACTCAACAAGAAAATTTTCCATTCATTTATCAACATCACATAGATCTTGTTCATCAACCTTTATAAAATTTCCTAAAGAATTACATATCATCTCCAAAGCCTTTGCATTCTACAGCTAAAGTGGTAGCTCTAGGAGGAGAACCAAGAGGTGGTGGAAGCTGAAGTACTTCATTGAGGGGTCAATGTTGATGAGCCACTGCTTCAACATCAAGCTTCATCCCCCATAGCCCCAAATCTTATCTAAGATCAAGAAATTGAGCATAAGAATATTAGGACAAGAATATTGGCGAAAAAGGCCTCAAGCCATAATTCTCAACAATGTATTCATATTAATGATACAAATATATAATAAAATAATGAAACCACCTCAATTGTTCTCATATCGACACCTCATTAGGATATAAGGTAGGATGAGGCAATATAGGAATCTAGAAACATACTTAGGATAACAACTATATCCTAGTATGTAAAATATACAAAGGTGGTATATTAAGACTTAATGATTGTATATGAGAAAGAGGTTAACATCCCCCCCCTCAATCATAAGTATGAGTAATAATACCAGCAAAGCAGGTTCATAAACTGGTATATCTCCAAGCCTTCATGTTGAAGCTCCTGAGTTGAGCCACAATGAAGAACTGCCTGAAAAACTGCCCCAAATCTGGATGCTGAGAAATCTGGAAAACCTCACTATGTAATCATATGAGCCGGAATGCCAACAATTTTGTTCACTGATCTGAAATCCAATATGATGAGAGTGAATAAAGAGAAGTGAATTAGCTGCAATTCTACCACATCCCTAAAAATGCCAGACAACTTAATCAATGCCAAGCTGTAATGCAGTAGGATCCATCTTTCCTCTGCTATGTCCAATGACCATCTAGGTGAACCAAATTTCCACATCATTGCTCTCAAAATCATCATCCCAATGTATGATTCAATATAGAACATCATTCTACCAAAGTCTGACATTTATAGACAGCAGTTTCCCATTTGGGAAATTTGATGTCTGTTGTTGTTGAAACTTTTTGTCTAAAAACTATCTTCAATTTCATCATCAATTCCCCCCTTTGTCAGCTAAAAGGAGAGACCACAAGTGGTTTCATGAACCATCGTCACTGAAATTTTGAACTCCCCCTCTTAAGGTGCATGAGAGTTTCATCAGTGTACTCCCCCTTTCTATGCTCAAGAGAGTACCATACTTGTTCCATTTGAGTACAAAAAAAAGTGGGCATGCGGAAAAAACCACATGTTATCTCATCCTGAGAGGGCCATGCTCGAAAGCTACGCCATAAGGGGACTACTAATGTGAGGTACAAAAATATTATGTGATACAATATTGGTCTTTACTCAAGATTCAATTCTTCAGTAAAACTTATATAATCACTTGGTTGTTGATGACCATTTCCAAGGATCAATCCACTCATAGTGAATCTTCAATCTTGTAGGTTTCTTCAGTGTTGAACATCTGTCTGAAGAATGGTTATGCTTGCCACAGTGTTGGCAAGGATGGAGATCAAAACACTAATTCTCCATGTGACCAACTCAATTACAATGTTTTCACTTATCATTTTGATTTTGAACTTGAACAGGTGAACTTGAATTTTCTTGAAGGAATCCAACGCTGACAAACAAAATTGGTTTGGAGTAATTTGGAATATGAAAATTGTTTTGATTTTCATATCCTAAGCCATGTCGATTTCTATTGAAGTGTAATTCTTCCCAAGGTCTGATGATGGGCTTGGAAAGATCATGTTGTACTTGATGATGTGCTTTACATTAACTTTGACTTATACTTGTTGTATCACTTTGTGCTTTGGCATCTTCTTCTTGCCATTCATTTTCATTTAAAGTTGCTTCTAAATTTGGCTTGCTGATTTGTTCCTTCACTGATTGTTGATCAAAATAATCATCATCATCATCATAGAGAGGGTTGTGCTGAACAAAAACTAGCTTAGAATACTTCATTGGTTGTTGATTTTTGAGATTTATCAACTCATCATTCAATAGATGGGATTGTTCTTGAATAAGCATATTGATTGAAGAGTTTCTTTGTTCAATAACAATTTGTTGTCTTAAGTGGTGTTTATTAGAGTATTCAGAAACTCTAATAATTCATGACTTTGCTCCATTTGAACACGCTTGCTTGTTCACTTGCTCTTCAGTCTCACTTGTACTTCAGGCTCGCTTGAACGTGCTCACTTGAATTTATTCCAAGAACTCACTTTCTTATACTTTCATGCTCGCTTGAAATTTTCAACAAGTTGTGGATGTCGGTTACCACCGAAAATGCATCCCAAAGTATTGCAATGATTCATTCAACTACTCATCTTTGTCAATTACAACTCAAAATTACAATGACTCTTTGGTGTCGGGCTCACCTGAGAATGCATCAAAAATTAAAATTCAACTTGATTTGATTTGACACTTACAAAAAGACTATTGTAAGTACAATAATATTACACAAAACATTGTTTGCAAGTTACAATTAGAATTTCGAATTCTCCAGGATGTGTTGAGTTTAGAAACTTCTCCTTGTATTATTAGTATGATTTGTTCATCGTTGATGTGGTCGAAAACTTGAATGCTTGAATATGAATGGCACTTGCTTGATTGATCGTACTTGATTATGTTCTTGATTGTCATTAATTTATTCTTAAATCTTTGTAATATGCAAATGTGTTTTGAGCATCACGACACAAAACACCAAAATCATCCATGAAAAAATCACCAGTACACTTTACACATTGTGCCGCAAAAATATGAACTATCAAGGCTTGGCCTTGACCCTCATATTGTCTCTTAAAAATGATTAATTGATCTTTGCACTTGTATCTTATCGTCTCTTAAAAATCAGGTACAATATCATAATTTGATGTTTATGCTCCCTTTATTTCTTCATAAACAATGGAAGAAATAAAAAATTACAATTTTTCTTTATGTAAAGCTTTCAAAACTTGATAGCATTATAAAATCCTTGACATCAAAAACTGAATTATAGTTTTTTACCTTGGAAGTAAAACTTCAAATTACAAATTTAAACAAATGTCTCTATCACTCCAAAATAATCATAAAGTCACTTTACAAATTTCAAAATGTAAAAGCTTTATGTTTCCAAAAACAAATTTCAAAATAGTTCATTTTTTGGTTGTCTTTAAACTTAAAAATAATGGAACACATTCATATTAAAAATGAATATAAAGCTTTCATATTAGATCGAGCCTTTTTGAAAACCGTGGAGATCTTTGACCAAATTTTATGTGATTTGTCCGTGATTTTTGTTGCGCGTGAGGCAAGGAAGAAACCGATCTTTACAGATCTGTGTGTGGGATATTGTTGAGGCAGATCGCTTGATGACACAAGTATGGATATGGAATCACTGCAAATTAAAATCTGGAACAACAGCAAAATAGTTCTGGAACGAAGCAATTCATCATGATTTGGGCGGATCTCCCACTAGGTCGTTGTCCTTCAAGATTTGCTATGATCTGGATACTGTTGACTCTATTAAAAATTGAGGATTCACCTGTTTTTCTCAACGCAGCCTCTAAATTTTCAACTGGTCTCCAATCTTATACTGGGTGCACTTCAAACTGCTACCAATTCCATCAACTTTGTATTCAACTGAATGCCTTTGGGTCATGATTTGTTTGTTGGTTTTCCAACACTTAACCACTCAAACCCTCGAAAAACAAATTGCAGTTATTTTCTTTAATTAAAAACTGCAAACTACTAGCATACCAATCACCATTGATCTCATACCAGTGGGCACAATAAAGGATTGAGGATCAAGCATTCACTGACCCAGAGAAGAACGAAAAATATTATTTATATGAATGGATTTGAGCTATATTCAGCACGCGGGTTTGAATCTTGGACAGTGTGTATCGACTTTTAGATATGTGATGTCTCCATATTTCACAACCAATCCAGAACATTCAATAGTAAAATGAGTTTGTCATTTTCTCAATGCACATGAAAAAGGTTGGCAAATGATCAAATTCGAATGATCACAATATTGCTAGTGTTATTGCAATCTGCAAGTTTTGTTTTTTTAAATTCCTTGCATGTTGGACTATGGACAAGGCGACTACAGGAATGATTTCCAAGATACAATGATGAATGATACCATCAAATATGTAAAGTCAGCGCAGTAAAAGAAATCCTAAGAGGGATGAGATTTTAATATGTATGAAGCAATGTGAAAGATGAGGATGGTCCCCAACAACAGATTTGCTATTCATGAGAGAGAACAAATCAATCTTTAATAAAAAAATAACTGTGCATGCCAATAGAAAAAATAAGGAGGCACAGTGGTTCAAATATAATAATCCTGGAAAACTCGGAAGGATTTGAATCACTGCCAATGTATTTTTATTTTTTTAACCAGGAAATCAAGTCCATCACCTCAAGGGATTGAAAAATCTATCAATTTACATATTTACATATTTAAGACTTGACTCTAGCAATAGATCTGCAGATTAAAATAATTTTGAGAAAAAATTTCAATTTTCAGACAACCGACGTACCATACAATAGCTAGAGTCTCCTCTTCAACATTGTATATTTTATTTAATAAGTGATTCACAGTAAGATGTTCACCATTCTAATTGCATCATTATCACCATCAAATGAGATTGAAAAACCCCATGGAAAACTACCATGGTGTAGCTATCAAGCCCCTTAAGATCAAAGATGATCTGATACCAATTGAAGAAATTGAGCATAAGAATATTAGGATAATAAGATTGGCGGAAAAGGCCTCAGCCATAATTCTCAACATTGTATTAATATTAATTATTCAAATATATAATAAATAATGAAACCACCTCAATTGTTCTCATATCAACATCTCATCAGGAGATAAGGTAGGATGAGACAATATTATGTAAAATATACAAAGGTGGTATATTAAGACTTAATGATTGTATATGAGAAAGAAGCTAACATAAGATACACGTCAAGTCCTCCAAGCTCTTAAAAATAAACCCTATACATCCTCTAGGTAAGGTTAAAACCTTGGGTGAATAGCCCATAACAAGCTCCCAAGAACACTTCATCCACTCGGATAGCTTTTGTGTTCATCGAGCCCTATATGCTAGTCTGCCCACTAAAGCACAGAGTGCAAGGTTGGAGGCTTCATGTAAGCCTACATTCATACCCAGAGCTAATCGATGTTTTTCCTCTTTGGCTTCCACACCTGTTGTGGGCGCTTCTAGACAGCTTGCTTCAGACAGATAGGAACCTCCTATCGCTCTGAAAACCTAGGCTCAAAAGGAGGTGTAATGTCAGCACTATGTGGTAAAACACCATGAGAATCCTTTTCCTGAGCTATCCTGGCTTTTGAAACACTCACAGGTGTTAGAAATAGTAATTACTCACTGTAAATGCAGCTTTTCTACGTTTTCCAAAATTAGAGCTTTATTCTATTTTCGTAGTTGAGTCTGCATGCGTTTATGCAAGACTGTAAAACCATTGTAATATATATACATTTCGTGAATAGTTAGACGGCTGATTAAGCCCTTGATTTCTGCGTGTATATTCTTCTGCGTTACATACTTTATCATGGTATCAGAGCTCTGTTACGGGGCATGAGGTTGCAAAGAGGAGGAGAGACCCACACGTAGTGAGGAGGAGAAACCCAGCGCGCAGTGAGGAGGAGAAAC
>JASDQU010816760.1:8547-18596 GCA_032191745.1 Picea mariana
AGACTACTTACATGCCGAGAGCATGTTTTGTATATATTTGAGGGCATAAACCCCATGACTCTTACTGGACATATTTTTGAGGAGCTTGCGCCCACCCTTGTACTCTAATATTTTTTTTTATATATATGCGTATTTAAATTTTTTTAAGTCTTATGGATTACATCTATTTTAGAAATGCATTTACATGTGCGTGTGTGTGTGTTTTCTTACATGTGTGCAATATGCCAATCTAATACATGATTAGCTAGAGTTTTTGTGATTTGATTCAATCTCCTAGGAACATGGATATACGTAATGTAATCAAATCTTCGTTTTAAGAGATGTACCCTAAGGAATCGTTAGTGTAAAGTAGGATCATAAACGCAGTAAACCCCATTTAACTGAGACACAACCAGTTGAGCGTCTAGGTAGACCCAGAGGTGAGAGATACCATGGGACAAAGCATCATGAAGAAACTCTAAGATTGTGTTGTATTTGACGACATTGTTTGTGGCGTCACCTAAACAAATACCTCCTGAAGATAACAACTGGCCTTGAGGTCACTCTTCTTTAGAACCTCCTTTACGATAAGCACGCTTCTTTAGAACCTCCTTCACGATGAAAGGTCTGAACGACATGGGTTTGAACTTTCCTACCCCCCGGGGGTCCTTATCGTGTTCATAGACTAGGACAAGGTCACCTTCATAGAAAATATGAGGATGGACAGACTGATTATACTGACACTTAAATTTTTGTTTGTGAGCCTCATTAACCAAGGCTCCATCTCGACATTGCTCAAGATATAATAAACACTTTTCAAGCGATGAAGTGTCTGGTAATAACTGTACTGCCAACTTTAGAGAGGGTATCTGACACTAGATAGGCAAGACTGCTTCCATCCCATAAACGATTTGAAAAGGTGAGAAACCGGTTGCAGTATTAACAGACGTTCGGTAGGACCATAATACTGACTACAACATCAAATGCCAATTTGACCTGGCCGAATTGATCGTTCACTGTAAAATAGTCTTAAGGGATTTATTCACAGCTTCCACCTGACCATTCACTTATGGGTAGTAGGGTGAGGAATGTTCTTGCCTCAACCCAAGCATTGATGTTAACTCAGACATCATTTTGTTCTGAAAGTGACCTCCATGGTCAGTGACAATCTCTCTCAGGACATCAAACCTTGCTATTATCTGGTTAAATAAAAAGAGAGTTGTGGTCTCACCATCATATTTAAACATTGGCATAGCTTCAACCCACTTCATGAAGTAGTCTACTGCTACGATGATATAATGGTGACCCCTTGTGGAAGGAGGGTTGCATGTAGCATAATAAATCCCCCACTTGGTGAATGGACCAACTGTGATAATAGAAAACATGGGAACAGGGTGTGCCCTCATCTTCTGAGAGAAGATCTAACACGTGTGGCATTTCTTGACCAATTCAACACAATATTTGATTAACGTCGGCTAAAATTAACCACCTCATAGAATATTTTGGGTTGTTTCCAACCCAGACAAATAACCACCACATGCTCCTGTGTGGAAATCGTTAAGCACAATTTCCACTTCTTCATGAGTGAGACACCGACGAAGGATGCAATCTACACCTCGATGATACAAAGTGTCCTCGAGTATGAGATAGTTCTAGTCCTGATGGCGTATACGATGATGCTCATCATGAGAAGCAGAGGTAGGGAACTTCAAAGTCTAGAGATAGACTAGTATATCTCCATACTAGGGGTCCAAAGACACGATCAGAAACATGTCTCCTTTGATAGGCGACTCTTTGGGTATAATATCACCAGATTCGACCAGAAGTTCCGAAATGAGTTCCGCAAAGACCAACGACTTTTTGGATTTCACCGAAACAAAATCCAAGTCAAATTCCTAGAGGATAACTATCCATGTATTGATATTTCTGCCAATTACACGTCGTGTCGACACGTATTGAAACAGATTCATAACGGAAATGATGGTGGTCTTGCGAAACAAGATGTAATGACAAAACTATTGGACAACATGAACTGTTGCCAACACAAGTTTGTCAACATGGAAATAATTGAGTTCTGGTCCAACCAGGCTTCGGCTTAGGTAATAAATCACTTATTCTAAGAGCAAATCATCCTCTTGAACCAAGACCATGCCGATGGTCGACTCCGCCGCGACCAAGTATAATAAGAAATCTTTATTATAATTGGGTGGCTGAAGCAGAGGGGTAGACATGAGGGTGTGTTTCAATGATGCGAAAGAGCATTGAGCGGCTTTTTCCAATGAAAAGGAATGTCCTTTTTTAGTAAATGCATGAAAACCTTTGTGATCTCGACATAGTTTGCGATGAAATGCTATAAAAATTTCTCTTTTCCCTGTAAACTCTAAAGTTGAGGGATTGTGCACGGGGAAGGAAACTGAACTATTGCCTCAACCTTTAGAGGATTGACCATGATCCCTATTGTTGAAACTATAAAACCTAGAAGATGACCGAATGCGATGCAAAAACTGCATTTGTTTGGATTCAAGCGGATCCGGTAGTAGCGACATCGCTTAAAGATAAGTTGGAGGTGTGCAGGATGATCAACTCTCTTGCGATATCATGACTCTAAATCACCAAGATAAGCCTTGACTATGTGTTTGAAGTCATGGAAATAAAAAGACATGGCCCACTGAAAAGTAGCTCCAACATTTTTCAGACCAAAAGTCATCTTTTGATAAGTGAATGTACCCCATGGACAAATAAAAGTGGTTTTGTGTTGGTCATTAGGCTTGATCTGTATCTGATTGTATCTTGAAAAACCATCCATGAAAGAAAAGGCTTCGCAACCTATGCATTCATCGACTATCTGGTCAATAAATGGTGTGGGGAAATTATCCTTTGGACAGGCCTTGCTCAACTCATGGAAGTTCGTACATACGCAAATCGTACCTTGTTTTCTTTTTTAATGGAACGAGATTTGACACCCATTGATTCAATTGGATGGGGTAGATGAAACCAACTTGGAGTAGTTTGTCTACTTCATCCTTAATAGCTACTTCTTTCCTAGGATTGACTGGATGAAGCTTCTTCCAGACTGAATTAACATCAGGATATGTCATGATTTCATGTTCGAAGATTCTTGGATCTATGCCTGACATTTCCTCGTAAGACTAGGAAAACACATCGCGAAATTATTTAAATAAATATGTGTAGATTCGAATCTCCTCAAGGAAGAAGTCTGCTCCGACGAATATATTCTCCATGATGCCAGGGGTTCTGGAGATATCAATAAGTATCGTTTGAGAAATGGTTTCGATATTTCCTTTAGCGTAAACAACGTGCGTAGCCAAAGGATTGATAGGACAAGCCTCATCTCCATCCATAGTCAGAGTGAATTCACCTGCTTCAATTCTTCTTAACTCCAGGAGGAAGTAAGATCTGTGATGAAGATCATCCTAGGGTTTGTCCGGACTAGTCATTGCCTCAACAATCACCTCGTATGAGGGGAAGACTAAGTATAAAGAATCAATATCGACGAGGGAACCTTGAGCCCAAGTAGGCTCGAGAAAGAGATCTAACTCCTATGTGGGATTCAGATCAGGGCCGACATAAGCTTGTTGAACTATAGAGTATGCAACTTCTGCCATGGACAAAGGCATGGCCATGCCATGGTGCCCTATCCCTTCCATTGTGGCTGATGGGGAAGGAAGAGTCCATAGATCATTAAAGTAAGTCATGCAAAATGACGAGATTTGAAAGATTTCAGCCCTAGGCTAGTCGAGGATAGCCAACATGTAATGGACATTGTTGGTCGGAGGCAGGTAATTGAAGGTACCCATCAAAGGTGGGCACAAACCAACCCCTAAATTGACAATGCGGGGCTGAGGGTTATCAATCATCGAGACCGTGGATACCCCCGATGAAGGGTTAGGATGAGAGAAGGATAGCTAATCAATGGGCATGATCCGAGCCTCGTGTGGAAACAACAAGACCTATAAAACTGTAGCAACCACTGCTTGCATAACATAGGTCCAACTCCTTCCTAACAAGAGATTGTAGTCGAGAGATGCATCGACCACTTCAACCTCGACGCACACAGTCTTCCCCCCTAACTGCATGGGGAAAGAGGGGATGATTCTATGTGGTCGGAATGAATGACTGTCAAAAGCAGTAAGAAGAGTAGGTGACGGAGACAAAACGGGCTGGTCAATGGCCTTCCAACATTCCAAAGAAATCGTGCATGTCGAGGCACCTTGATCAACCATCGTGTGGAAAATTTTCCGAGTAAAATTTTTCGTGGTGTAAGCCACTACTATTTGAAATTCTATGTGGTAAGGAAGACAAGGTTTTAAGTTGGTCGTATCAAGCATGATTGTTCCCAGATTACAAGTCTCACCAGATCCTAAGGTAGCTAATAGAGCCTTTCTCTGGGAAGGGAAACTCTGGAGGACTTCCAAAGGAGACATTGCACAAGGGGTTTGTGACAAATCCTCCACCACAGAGTAGTTATGGGCGGCCCTTGCATTTGGGTTGTGGAATCTTTCTTGAATGCACCTTTTTGGATGCGTGTCATTGTTTCGCCCAACATCTTCTCAATCTGGAGAGGAAGAGATGGGTTTTCGACTTCTTTACCCTTCTCAGAGGTGTTTAGCATTCCATAGTCGTGTGTCCTATTTGTTATGTCAATGCTACCTTTCATTATGTATACATTTTCAGATGAAGGATTACTCAAAGATGGAGGGGGTCCCTGACTACCCCCTTCCACGAACGAAGAGGATTGAGTTAGATTTTTACCATGTGGAAACGGGTTCGTTAACACGACAGGCTATTGTTGTGCAAATAAATTCTGGGCCTCCGCAGGCTGAGGGCACTGGTGAGTCAGATAATCTTTCGTGCAAAGATTATACGGATACTTCGACTTCTTATTTTCAGTGTTGCCCCAGCCAACATTATCGGTAGGTTTCTTATCCCCCTTACCCGTCTTTCTTTGTTTCTTCTTTTCTCAGGTTGATAGGTGGCCTTCAGGTTTTTCGATTGCACACTATGTACATACGAATTTTGGGTAGGGGGAACAACTGAACTAGTGGTATGGCTGGCTGCTATCTTCTATATCAACAATTGTTGCAATTGATTTNATAGTAAAGTAAACTAGACTAAGAGTAAATCAGTTCTAGCTGTTGGTCTCTCATTATCGCATCTTCCTCTGAAAACACCCTTGACATTACGAAGTCTTTACAAAACTGGGGTACCAAAGACTTAAGGAACCACTCAAGCAAGAATGATGGTGGGACTGGAACTTTGATCAAACTCTTCCGGCATCTCCATTCTCAGATGTGATCTGAGATATGGCCCGCTTTTATCTACTCAAAGTTGGCTAGCAATTCAGTGTTGGCATCGTATCTCACAGGTTATTGGAAATGATTTAAGAAATCCATTTCCAATTCTCCAAAGGAAGAGTATCTTGAGTGGTCAAGCTCAATGTACCATTTTGCAGCACACCCAATGAGAGTGCATTGAAACAAATGCAACTGGACAGAGTCGTCTCTCAAAGAGTTGGATGAGCATGATAAATGGAAAGTAGTCACATGATCGCCTGGATCTTTGTTAGGATTGGCCTTGAACTTTGGAATGTCCAAAGGAAACTTGGTCGACATAGGAGGCCAACTTGGATCATGAAAAATGGGGTCGTTTAATAACTTTGTCAAGCCTAGCAAGTGCAGAGTTGCCAAAAATGGTAATTTGGGTTGTTGATTATAACCAGGGAAAAGGGAGCCTGGAGTTGGGCTGGCACCAGGTTGGTAGGAAAAGTTAGGTCGTTGGCCAGGGTTTTGGTAATAACCATGGTCATGACCAGTGTACAGATTCTGCACTTGTTGAGACGTCATCAACTGACTCCCGTAATAGGACGTAAAGTGATGGTCTTGCATCACATTCCAAGGATTTTGGGAAGGGTTTCCCCCTGCCGATTCGATGGGCATAGGTGTTGAGCCTTGCCTAGGGTTCCATTGGATATGGAAGGGGTTTCCCCTGGTCAACATCGCTGACAAGGGAACTGATCCCTGCCATGGATTCCAAGGTCCTTGTGAGGAAGGAATTCCTAAGTTTGCCCACTGTGCAGGAATAGTACCTTGTACAGGATTTTGTTGTCCATAACCAGGGTTGCCCCCAGCCGAGACGATAGCTGACGATAAATCATTGTTACCAAATGCTCCGAACAAAGAGAACGATGTCAAACCTATCGGCATGCTATAAGGACGTCCTTGACTACCTACTCCAAACGAACTATAGTTTACGTTCAACCTGATAGAATGCTAGTGAGAACCACCAAGCAAAGGGGACAAAGAAGGTATATGACCCCCTCCATAAGGGAAAGCACTATAGGGAGCTGAAGTGCCCCCCATGGATCCTTACAGAGGAGCGTTGGAGATCCCTTCCCCAATACCTAAAGTCTGTAGAGTGGAGTAGGAAAGAAAAATGCTTGTACTGAAGCCAAGCATCCCATATGAGAATGAAGGGCTTATCGCACTCCAGGTGAAAGGAGCAATGACCACTACCATAGACGGAATTAGACCATTTCCCAAGGTAGAGGCAGTTGAGACCATAGTGGCCCATACTGACGACAGTTGGTTAGGAGGTGGAACACCCCTTGTAGTTACATCCGTAGAGGAAATATGAGTATTCCTTGAAGAAGTAGCAACATTTTTTTCCATCGCTTCTTGTGACACTACCTAACGCTCGCAAGGTCGAACCTGTACGACGATGGGCGTCGATAGATCAGTAATTGGAGGGTTATACGGACTGAGAGCTGCCGCTCCGAGGTTAGAAATGATTGGTTCCTATAGAATCAAATGTTCTCCTCTCGGAGATGAGTCGGGCACAGTTTCCTGTAACCCGATCGCCTCAAAAGACCCTTGCTGGTCTAGTTTTCGCCTTAGCAGTGGCGGGGGTGGGTCGAGATCAACCAATGATAGGCCCAAAAGCCTTCATAAATGGAGGATCTCCTAATCCTCCACTATGTGAGAAGATCAATGAAACACTAGGGCTTTCTATAATCATTTTAAAATCCAACACACACTAGAAAAATCTCCTATGAGATAAGACAAGCAGACCACTAGCTTAGTTGGAAGAATAGTTACAACAACCAACACTAGAGAAACTTACCAGTGTAAGTGAAACTCGAATACGAAAGCACCCTTTAGGTATACTCTGCAAAGTGTCTCGATGTATGCCCTAGGTACCATGATATACCCCTGCATTCACCTATGTAAGTCACTAAGATAAAGGCAACTAGGTTTCCAGAGCGCGAACAATCACCAGGTGGGTACAGTCAATAGTCAAGTGGACCGCAATGACCAGGGTATCAAGCCCAAAACCTATCACGGGTATCAAAAGCAAGTGTTATGGAATATGAATGAGGACCTCAAATGGATTTGAGACCCATGAAGCTCTGTGGAAAATGCGATCAATGGAATCCCAAGATAAGCCCTCTATATGAGTTCCCCACTACGCTTGGTCTGGCTTTGGAGGGGTTATCTTCGCTACCTTTCCACACACAATCTCTTGTTTATCCCATTTTTTAGAGGGGGGTCCCAGATAACTTTCACGATTACTGGACTTTCAAGCACTCCCTAACACAGACTCTTATGTTTGTTTTGTAGCCTTGAAGAATTTGCTCTCCAATCCTAAATCAAGGCTCTAGCCTAGACTGCATTGATGGACCCTACAAACACAAAGTCTAATAAATTGTAATTAAGCATTAATTTTAGTGGTTGTCTTAAGTCAAAAGGAATAGAAGTGAAACCGGTGATGTTATTTAAGAGACGAAAGAGAAGAGAAAAAGATGGAACTGGAAACAAAACTACTTCTTCCTCACAAATAAAGATTTGCCAGATGAAACTCTTTCACCAAACTTTTCATAACTACTTTTCTCAGATCTTTTAAAAGAAAAACTCAAAACAATATTTTGCTCAACTAAGAGCTACTTAATGTCCTAAGTATTCAAATAAATAACTTAAGAAAACTTTATTTTTCCTTGATAAATGAAGAAACTAACCTAAACTACTTTACCAAACAAAGAGATGAAAGTTTTTTTTTAATTGTTTTTATGCTTCAAAACAAGAAATTTGAAAATGAATTCATTTCTTTTCTTCTAAAGAAAAAAAGGGAAAAATGACGACAAGAAAAGACCAAGAAATGGCTTCTGGCCCAATCACAGATCGCAGGGAGTCATTGACAATACCAAAGGCAGATCAGAACAAACTCTCAAACTTGTCTAAAAACCCTATTAAAGAAAACAAAAGAAATATTTTGATGAAAATAAAACTATGCTGAAGTCAAACCTAAGTGACTGACTGCTATAACAGAGACCATGACTAGATCAATAAAACCCCTGAGAAGTGTGACTTTTGATAGGGAAGAGGATGACTTCCTCGATTTTTTTAAAAACTTTTCTCAACACAGGCACGCTAGTGACGTTTCAACAACCAACGTATGTACGCGGGCTATCTAAAGTCAGGGCATGTATGCACGTGTGCATGGCCACTGTAGGCCGTGTACACCTCTGTAGCTCCTCAAACAAATGAAAAAACAATAGTCCATCACAGGTAGGGAGTACTGGTATGGAAGACCGACATCCCTTAAAGACACAAAATCTTACAGAAACTCATAAAATAGTAAACAAACTTATTCAAAGCACCCAAAAAGAAATACCCCCAAAAACCCTAGAGGCCTTCCCCAGTATGGTCGCCAATTCTAATGTTAGTGAGAAAACCCCCTACGAACTACACCAGGGTTATAAAGTGTAGGCAAAGCTAACCGTCTAAACTCTCCTACTTTTAATCACTATCCCAACATTATTCCATAATCCTTCATAGAAGACAAAGAGTGAGGATCCGATAGGCATACCTTAAACCCCACGTTCGGTGTCAATCCCTTTGTGCTTGGTTGTTTCCCGACTGCAACTCTCCTCCCAAGGCTAACCTACATTCATCTATAGAAAAATGAGAAACTACAAGCATGCATTCTATATGTGGATTAGTGGGTTAGACATCATAAACAATAAATGTAAACAAATCATAAAGATTTAAGATGTCATTTGGCGGGATGAAAAAATTACTTCTTTATATTAATCTCACAAAAGTCACTTACAACGTGAGACCGACACTGCTCCTTGAACTTGGTGCTAGGCTCGTATTCACGATGCACCAAATGCTTCCACATTTCCTTCTCCTCTTTAGTTCTCTCTAGGGAAATGGAAAGGGATTGCAATGGAGGAAAAGGGAATTCTGGCTCAAACTCACAATGTGGCTGCAAACAAATGGGGCAAAGGGGGAATAATAAAATGGGCAGAGTTTCTATGCTCTTGTGATTCTTCTTGAAATGGGACCCCAACTCCTTATTTTATAGGCCAAAGGAGAAAATAACAGTTGGGGTGATTGGATATGGGTAGTCAAACGGTTAAGTAATGGCCCAGAAACTAGTATCCTATGCAATTTTCATTTTTCGCGATATTCTGTGAATGTACGCAGGCTGTAGTGGCTCAACAAGACTGTGTACATGGGAACTAATGGTGCAGGGTGCATACACCTTCAAACCAATGGTTTTTATAAGAGCTTTTCAGTGATGTCTTGGTAAATATAGCAAGTTAGATGGCCTGATGCCAGGTATGCATGTCTGGTGCAATTTAGGGTTATAACAGAGGATTCTCAAGGGAGAATTGAGGTAGGATAACAATACTATGAAGATATTAATTTGCTAGTGCACCCATGGCCTCCATTTATAGAATTTCGTCAAGGAAATATTCAACTGGTTGTTAGTGTGAACAAGGGGCCCTTTAGGGCACCCTTTGGTCCTTGACCAACCCCCGATTTAGATTTAGCTTAGATCTTAAGGTCAAATCAAGTTGGGAGTTGGTCCATGAGTGGTTGAGGGGCTGAAAAGAACCATAAATGTTCCTTTCACTAGAGTGTGCGGGTTTCTCGTACACAGTCGCTCATATGGCACATTTTTCGCTCTACGGACTTCGTTGGCCCATGCACTGTGCACGCGCTTCCTTTAGTGAGTTTGCGCATGACAATTTTTGCTCAATTGTA
>JASDQU010816760.1:42407-64249 GCA_032191745.1 Picea mariana
AGGCATAACTCCAATAAGCAAAGAAGCACGCAGATACACTACAGGCGCAGTTGAAGGCCTTGACCCCAGTTAAAAGAATGAAGAGATTTATAAAACAATGCACCGCCCAACAATAGGTACACACACTACAAATTGAAGTGATGGAAGTCTCCCAATGACGTCAACCAATCCAAGAAAAGGCATGCCATTTTTTTAATGAAGTTGAAAGCCAGGGAGTCAAGCTTGAATAGGTTGTCATCACCATGGAACAATGTGTGGAAGGGCTAGTAAATGACACAGTGATCTAGGAGTTCACTGAGCAAGAGGCTGTCGCACTGCAGTAGGTCAAAGAAACTTGAGCCAAGCTCGAGGCATTTGAGGTGGAATTGATCAGACCAGAGTGATTCGGGACAAGTCACAGGTGAGTGTTGTGGGCCTGTTGGCCCTTGACCAAGTTTTGATGAACACTTGGTCATATTTGATCGTTTTTGGACTTCGACAACCGGTCAAATATGGAGCGCCAAGAGAAGCAGAGATCATGGGATCTCGGTCCACTTTTGGGCCCCTTTTAGGGTTTTGGGTTAATGTAATGGGAAAGGGATGTCATCCCATGGGTTTGCCCATGTTTAGTCCCACTTTTGTAATGTATAAATAGAAGGATAGGTAATGTAAGAAGTAGTAGATGTGATTTCTTAGTGCAATTGGTAGTGCATCTATGTGATGTTGAATAAGTGCTTTGTGCGAACTGTGTAAGGCTTGCAAGGCTAAGTGCAAGTTACTGTGAGGTTTCTATAGAAAGCTGAGTGTTGTAATGCAAGGAAGAAGGATCTAGTGAGCTGCACAGATATTATGTCCTATGCGAAGAAGGGTTTTGGAGGCTTTGTTCTTGTAATAGATTTAAGACGATAATAAAGAAGAAGATCTTGTGGACGTAGCCCCAAGGTGGGGGTGAACCACATAAATCTGTGTGTTATGCTTTGTGATTTGCTTCAATGTGTTTATCTTTGCTTATGCTATGTGATTTGATATATCCACTTATGCTCTGTGCTTCTTAGATATATATGATTGTTAGATCTGATGTGTATAAGGATGCTTAGTGCTAATCCACTGGATCTGATCTGGGTTACTATGGTTAAGTGTTGAAATATTTTAGATCTGAGTGTACATCGCGATGCTATGTGTTGTCTGCGAAGTACAATAAGGGTTGAATATTGATGATTGACTAGGGTAGGTGCTCTATAGACAATATAATCATAGATCTGTGTCCCAACTAAGGTTGCAGACACCTGAGTCTTGCAACCACCCTTGCCTCTACCTCGGGTGAGACTTCATCTACTTCGCAGGTGTTGTCGAAAGGGCCGTTAGTTAGGGATTTGTTGGTTCACTCTTGAGTATTGAAACCTGGGTCTGCTGCTGTGCTAGCAATAAATATGGTACCTTAAGGCTATGCATCGATTATAGAAAGTTGAACAAGATGATCATCAAGAAAAAATACCCTTTTCCTAGAATACATGATCTCTTTGATCAACTCAGAGGGGCTACAATTTTCTCAAAGATAGATTTTTTAGTCGGGATATCACCAAGTGAGGATTAAAGATGAGGACATCCATGAGATAACCTTTAGGAGAAGGTATGGGTACTATGAGTTTGTTGTGGTACCATTTGGGCTTACAAATGCACCAACTACATTAATGTGTTTGATGAATAGTGTGCTAAGCAAGTATTTAGAAACATTTTTCTTAGTATTTATGGACAACATTTTGGTGTATTCCAAGAACCGAGAGGAGCATGAAAAACATCTCAAAATGATGTTATAGGTGTTAAGAGAACATCAGTTGTACACCAAGTTGAACAAGTGTGATTTCTTTAAAAAGGAAATCCAGTATATAGGCCATGTAATCTCAACTGAAGGAGTGGCAACAGACCCTGGAAAGATCAAGACAATCATGGATTGGCCTGCCCCTAGAAATAGGATAGAAGTAAGATCCTTCAAGGCATTGGCTAGATATTACATAATGTTCATTAAGGGATTCTCCAAGATTGGTAACCATATCAATTCATTACAAAGGAAAGGGAAGAAGTTTGTATGGTCACCAAAGTGTGAGGATAGCTTCCAAAAATTGAAGAAACTATTGACTAATGCCCCTGTGTTGAATATTGTAGACCCAAAAAAATACTTCCTAGTTTGAATGAATGCTTGCAAAGAAGGACTAGGAGGAGTCCTCATGCAATATGGACAAGTGGTTTGTTATGATTCATGTAATTTGAATGAACATTAGAAGAAGTATGTCACACATGATCTAGAAATGGAAGCAATTGTACATGTGTTGAATATGCCGATGAATTACTTGATTGGGAGGATATTTATCCTCATGAATGACCATTGTGTTCTGCAGTATTTATTTCACCATCCCAGGTTGTGTTATCCCCATTTTGTGGGGTAACTAATGAGGTCATGTCTTGATGCCCTCAGGTTATAGATATCGAGTGTTGAGAGACTACATGGCGAGCAATGTCCACTTGCATAGATGGAGACCCTTCTCACCACCACATATGGATATCTTGGAAACATTCCTTGACCTAGGGCAACATCTACCCAATAGGGAACCTCAGAAACCCTCTTTTATCCAGGCTTGATAAGTCGCATAATGTCTTTGAGAACTTACTTGTTTGACATTGTAATATTTGATGCACATGCTTAGGTGGCTCATTTATTGATTTGATTGACTCATCATGATATTTTGACTTGATATCCTTGGAGGGTGTGCTTGTTTGTCCTTGCAGGACCTAGTTGGTGGAAAATTTTGGAGGAACAAGCCTAGCTTGGGATTCCATGGGGATTGAAGCCCACATGTTTCATGTGAAGGGCCCACATTTTGGATGAGAGAGACATACCTTTGGAGGCCTAGAATACATTTTGGATGACATGAACTAGGCCTCACATGCCAAATGTTTTTCCTAGGAGAAGCAAAACGTCACCTTTGGATCTAGAAGGGATAGGGTTTGGTGGTGTGGTTTTTATTCATTGACACAAGGATGTTTTGAGGAGAATGAGTCTTTGACCATGAAGAAATGTCTTGGATGATTAAAATGTGGCTTTTGGAATCCTAACTACACTTCTCCAACACCAACGACTTGCTCCTAGTGTCAAAATGTACCCTAAAGGGGTGACATCACCTTAAGTTAGGGTTTCTTTTTGTGGAAAAGCAAATTTTAAGCGAATTGTTTAATATTATTTGTGTAAAGGGAAAATATTAGGGATTTTGACCCCTAGTCTTTTGGTTTACCATAAAATTATGTGGACAAACTATTTTGGTGACATTTTGTATAAATAGAGATCATATGATCTCATTTTATAACATAACTCTCCCATCTTGGAGAGGTACTTGGACTGAATTTTTCTCTATATTTAGGTATTTCACTCTTTTTCTCTTGTGTATGGATACTTTCTTGGTTATTTGGTTGATGGAAGTGATGCGCTAGCCTTGGAAGACACTTCTTTGCTATTGTGGTGGTTTATCTTATCATTTTCCTTGAATTGGTAAGGAGTTTTTGCATTGTATTATCATTTTGTTTCAAGACAAGGTTATTTTCTAGAGCTAGGTGGGAAGTATAAGGGATTACACCCCCACATTAGCCTCCATCACTTTATGCTTAAATTTTATTGGTTTAACAAGGGTTTTCTAAGAGAAGTATAAGTGCATACACTATCTTAGCATAAACCCTAGCTAGGGATACTTTCCTTGGGTAGTAAGAGAATTTACACCCCCAAGGAGGTAGGAACTTTAGCTATTTGTTTTCTTGACTCCATTAACCCAATCATTAACGGCACTATTCATCACTTGTTGCATTGGAAATATAAAATTGTTGCTTTGGGAAACGTGAAATTTCATGATTTTGAAGTTGTTCCTAGTGGAATCAAATTTTTGTTATACATGATTTCTTGAGACATTAGGGCTGCAGAAAACCCTAATGAAACACTTCAATAAATCTTAATTTAATCATTGAAAATTGCCTAAGATGTGCCCACAAAATCTACTAAGTACAATGCATCTTTTGGCAAGTTTTGAGAAAATTTTAGTGGTTAAATATCTTGTTGTAATAACAAGTTCGTTACAACCATAAGACTGATAAATATCACTATAGTTATATTTTTATGACAACCTTTCATTTTGTGCTAAAGTTTTGTTCTATCACTGTTGAGCTAAACTAGTTTTTACTAGCTTGTCTTGTGCTTATTCAATTGAACTTTTAGCACTTATATTGCAGCCCTTACAATATTTTATGTGTTTTTATATATCATTCAATATTTCTACAATTAGGGACATCAATATTAACTTTCTTTTCCACCTAACATTACTATATGCAAGTGTTTCTTTTCTTGTGTCTCAGATAGGTACAAACACGCTTTGCAGGCATCCAAAGACTTGGAATCCTTAAACCACCCAGAGATGAGTCATCAAAGCCATATTTCATCTTCAATCACTGACATTTATGGAGGTACTTATTTTCTTTCCCTTCCATCCATATCAATTCCCCTAGGGTCACAAAGATTGCCTCCCTAGAGTGAACTAGTCATCCTCAAAGTGTGATATCTATATCGAGGTGACATTGGGTATAGTGTCCCTTAGTTGTTTCCATTTTAGTGGTTGGGTCGGGCTTTTCCAAACCTACAACTTGTGCAATAAAATTTTAGCACCATTTTCGGGAACGATTTTGAATCGTGTTTGTTCCCTAATGACACTTTGGTAAGCTTCCCTCCCAAAGCCTCTATCTCTTAACTTGTCTGGCAACTCCATTGAAGAGAGTTCCCTTTTTCACCTTTGATAAGTTTCCCTTGAAGCTTTTCTGGTGACTCCACATTCCACGTACCCACCTTTCCCTCTCTCCCCCTTTCCCTCCTTTGGTGAGACTTGATATCGCCTGGTGACTCCATTGAGGTTTCTTTTCATTCAATGGAATTATGGCACCATGGGATGAACCCTCATCCAAAACTTGTTGTGACTCGACGATGGAATTTTTACAGATGGAAAAGAAAAAGGATACTAATAAAGATGCTAAGGAAATGATGAATCACATAAGAGACTTATTTCTTTCCCTTGACAATGAAGAAGTACTCGAAGAACAATCATATGAATAAAGTTATCAAGAAGAGAACATGATGAGTTGTGACCTTTTTGAAGATCTTGATGATACTTTATTCTATGAGCTCAGAAATGAAGAGGTATTTGAGAAAACCTTGGATATGATAGATCCTCTTGAAGAAAAGAGAGGGGTTATATCCTTGGCTCTCCCTCACATGACCTTATGTTTAACTCCTGTGTTAGAGGAGGCTCCCCACTATATCTATATGAAAGTTAGATTTTGCGCTCCCTATCTCAAGCTCCTAAGTTTTTTTTCTGGCCATGGAGAGTTAACTCTCCAATCCTTATACAAGGCCCTGGATTAAGCTAGTTTGTTTACCCTAGAAAATGAAATGTCTAGTTAATTTTAGTTAAACATTAATTTTACAGTGGATGTTGTTTAATCAAAGGGGTAATGGATGAAACTGAATGATGTTTTATGAAGACTCAACAAAAAACACACTTATAAGAACATAACATGAAAAATGGTGTTCTTCACTAAAAATCTGAGTGTAAAATGCTTCAAAAGAAAAAAAACAAACTCTTTCTTTTTATGATATGCGAGAAATGCAATTTTTTATTTTTATTTTAGATGAAATGCATTACTGATGCAAATTGTTTTTGAAATGCAAAGAAACTCAAAATTTATGGAATTCCTTTCATCAAACTATGAAATCAAAAATCTTTTCTTTTCAAGGATGCAAAATGCAATTTGAAAACTAACAAGCACTATAAAAAGAGAAGGCACACTTAAAAAAAAATATTCTTCAATAAAACAAAGGCAAGGACTAAAAAAGAATACAAAATTACACTTTCTATAAGTATTTGTTATCTTATTTAAGACTTAAAAGAAATATGAAATATTTAAAGTAAATTTTATTCTTAACACCAGCAAGAAAGAAAGAAAAGAAGGTCGAAAAGAACCTAGACCTATAAATATTTACCAAGAACAACAACAAAATCCACTCTAGACAAGAAAAGATCTTCTGGATCAACTTCTCAAACTACCTTCAAAAGCTTGCAAATGATCCAAAAATAAAACACACAAAAATTTATTGTTTTGTTTATAAGAATCAAACTAAACAACTACTGAACTCAACAAACAACACACACACAAAGTCTTAAAGTCCTAAGAGAGACTCTAGACACCTGGGTCAACACCTTCAGACTAGAAAAGATTAAAAAAATAATATTTCCTAGAAAGATGTACACGTCTATGCTCAAGGAAACCATCGTATATGCAACTGTATAAATCGATTGGCACATATATGTACATGACTGTGATAACTAGCAAAACACATATGTACCCCAAAATTAAAAATAAAAATAAAATAAGAGGCAAACTAAAGGCACAAGTCAATAAAGAAAGGCTCAAGTAATTGTAAGTCACTAATTTAGATGTCAAATAGCAATCTGAAACAAAAGAAAAAATAATTAACCAAGAAAACAAAACAATAAATCCCAAAACAATCCCACTAGGGACAAATCCCCAGTATGGTTGCTAGTTTTTCTTTTGGGGAAAATTCCCTATAGTAGTGTGTTTACTACAGTGTACCAATGACCGTACAAAAAGAAAATTCCATAAATAACTCTCAACAAATATATTATAACCGAATTCAAAGGAAATAACTAACTATTGAGAGGAGAATAAGGATTATCTCACTAGGAGTCCTACGGTTGTCGTCGTTCCCAATTTTTAGAATCTCCTTGCTCTTTTCCAATAGTTCCTCTGCAACATGTGAGAACCTTAAACATACAAGGCTATGCAAATAGGTATTTATAATAATAAATACATGTTGTCCAATGAAATATGATGGAATGATTGAATTAATTAGTGTTCTACAAAGCATATATTAAATAATTTCAAGTTAAATATTACAAATACAATGATTTTTCAAAGGAATGAGTTTCTATAATATTCAAGAATTTTGGTAGTTACAAAACATACTTGTCTTGCCTAGAGTTTCCCAAAATATTTTTGGGTCCCTCCACCCAAGCTCCTACTAAAAAGGTTGGTTTTGACTCCATATTCAGCACACACCCAAAGAGAATATAAGGGAGACTATTGGCCAAATTAGATGGTAATAAAAAAGGGGTTGGAAACAAGTGTTTTTGAGTCAATAACCAATAGCAACATGGATGTATATGGGTTTACAAACTCATCAAGTGTAGCCAAAAGGATTTTTTCTTTGGTGTGCAAAGAATCATTACCTTTCTCCTTGGACTAAGTGCTCCTTTTATGCAGTCTCTATTTGGTTAGAGACAATTGAGTATGGGTAAAAGGAGTTAGGAAACTAACCAAACACCCTATTCGTGTATCACCTGTATGAGTTATGTCGAATATCGTTTGACAACCATGTGACCCATGTGTGTTATTGGGCTAATTGTTAAGTACAGACACAAATCAATCCCCCTAGTTTCACTACAAAACTAGAACAAAACAAGACAATACACTACTCTTTCCTTGGATTTCGATTATCAAATGAGAAATGGATCTAGAAAATACCTTTTAAATATCGAAGATCCAACTTCACCAATGCAACCTAATCTCCACCGCAAGGCTTATGGATAAATATCTGGAAATAAACCCCATCCAATGAAGACAATAATAACAGAGTCTTTTTGATATGAAACTATGTACATGATTAAGGAATCATACAATATGGACAAATAACATTCATATAGGAAAGAAAAGTGAATCTGTATTAAATAATAGAAAGAGAGATTACAACCAAAGCCTTGATGTCATAAGGTCCCTTCCAAATGTCCCTTGTTTCCCACACACGTATGCTCCACGAATTTTGAGACTATGGATACGAAAGTCACTCACAATCTATCTTGACAAAGAAAAGCTCAAAGGCACTCTAACCAAGCTAATAATCTCAAGCCAAATTTCCAACCATGAGAGCTCCTCTCCTTTTATAAGATGAAGAGGATAAGGTGAGGAGATTAGGATGATCCCATTAAATCAGAAAAGAAATTAAGATCCAAACCGATCAGAGGCCACCTCATGATAGAAGCTTCTCCTTCTAGAAGCACCAAGAAGATGATCATTTTTCCCACATATGAAAGTCATCGCACCCTAAGTATAATGCAGCTTGCAGAGACATTGCAGCCTAGATTTAGAGCAGGGGGAAATGATTAGGCATCGTCACACCCTATATATAGTGAAACCTGCGATGACCTTCCTTAATATGGTTTTTACAAAGTAAAATACAATTTCTTCTCTCAGGCAAAGTTCTTCTCCCTTCTTTTTTCAGGAATTTAGGCCACTGATCCTTCTAATGACAAAGTATAGCTTTACATAATTAAAGGTCATAGGGATGAAGAAAATAATGTGTAACAGAGAGCCCCCCAAAGTATGAATTTAGAACAAAGTGATAGATGAAATACTGTCGAGTGTGTGTAGGGAACAAGGAATAGACAGTCGGAAACCGGCCAACAAGAAAGGAAATACAGCACAATAATATATGATCACTGAGGTAGGCATTCCCATATACTCATAATAAAAATGAACCAAAGCATAAATGACGACACGAAAAGATCCATGTCAAGTAAGATAGGTCATGGCCACCAAACATACACTATGGATCCATGTCATTATGACTCAAATATGAACATAGCCACCAAAAATACAGTGTGGATCTATGTAACAAAGACTCAAATTTAAACATAGCCACGAGACATACACTATGGATCTATGCAACAGTACAATCTGAATATACTCCAATGCAACCTGAATCTATGAGAAAATATCCAAGGTCTTCATCTCCTCCACTCTATAGTACGAATCTAACCATGCAAATACATGTGTTGAAGTCGAACATGGTAGAAACCACTTGATTACCGGTCATTAATGAATACCATTAACAAGTGTGAGAGAAATCACCATTAATGTCAATGACACCCAAGGTACTCTAGTATAGTCCAATGAATGTGAATTAATGATTTGAATTCAAACACTCGGTGGAATCTCTCGATCAGGGGTCAATAATGAAAACCCACTGTCGAAAGCGAGGAAATCTGCTATTGAGTCATGCAAGTTCCAAGGTACCAATTAGTTTCTAAGTATAATTCTTGGATAATGAGTTGAATTCAATAGGAAAAGACTCATCACAGGAGGGCCTTAATGTATCCCTCATCAATGACACAAAATGGGTAAAACGATTTGAGGTAGATCGGAGTAACAAGTGATTCAGGACTGACTCAGGGATGGCCGATGCAATAGAAGACTTAAGGATTGTGGAAATGGCTAAGGAAATAGGAGGATTTTTGGGTTGAATTTATCTTTGAACATATTGATGACAGGACAACTATCTTGGAAACACTGACTCAACAACAAGGATCACATACCAGTTTGTAATCTTATAAATTTCCAATCTAACTTTCTCCATGAGAGATCCTCTCCTTTTATAAGCTGAAGAGGATAAGGTAAGGATGTTAGGATGATCCCACTAAATAAGAAAAGCGAGTAAGATCCAAACCGATCGGAGGCCACCTCACCATAGAAGCTTCTCCTTCCAGAAGCATCGAGAAGATGCTTGTTTTTCCCACATACGAAAGTTGTCGCACCCGAAGTATAGTGCAACTTGCGGAGACATCGCAGCCTAGCTTTAGAGCAGGGGGTGACGACCAGGCATCGTTGCACCCTATATATAGTGCAGCCTACGATGACCTTCCTTAATAGGGTTTTTACAAAGGAAAATACATTTTCTTCTCTCAGGAAAAGTTCTTCTCCCTTCTTTCTTCAGAAATTTAGGCCATTGATCCTTCTAAAGACAAAGGATAGGTTTTAAATCATTAATAGTCATAGGGATGATGAAAATAGTGTGTAACATAGAGCCCAACAAAGTATGAAGTTATAACATAGTGATAGATGAAATACTTTGTCGAGTGTGTGTAGGGAATACAGAACAATCGGTCAGAAACCTACCAACAAACAAGGAAATATAGTACAATAATATATCATAACTGAGGTAGGCATTCCAATACTCAGAATACAAATGAATCAAAGCATAAATGTCGACATGAAAAGATCCATGTCAAGTAAGACAGGTCATGGCCACCAAACATACACTATGGATCCATGCCATTATGACTCAAATCTGAACATATCCACCAAAAATACACTGTGGATTTATGTAACTGTTGGGCACCAAATCAGGCTATCTTTCTATTGCATTTCCATTACCCTTTTTGACCTTTTTGCACTTATTTACCTATGTTTACTATGCTAAACCTGTATGGTAAATACCCCTACCTTGTCTATTGGAATATTTTATTAATGAAATAAAGTCGCAGAGTTTTGCCTATTCGTAACACTAAAACGAATGTTTGACCACAGCTTATGGAGAACAGGAACCAAGGCTTCATCTCGCAGCATATCCGTTATTCACAGGAACAACCAAGCCATAAGGAGGTTGCATAGATGGAGTCACAGATCCCTAAACCATATTGGGCATCTCGCTGATCTTGTCTATCTGGTACTGGTGTCATTCCAACTAATGTATATTTTTGGGGATACAGTTACCATGTTTTCGGGAAAGAGGTTGTTCTCCCTCTCCATGTATAAAAGACAGTTTCTTCCTGTAACTGGGGATGCCTCCATTGATATTGTAATAACCCTTTTCAGATTTATAGAGAATCATCTATTTTGTTGTCTTAATCTTCGTTGTGACTAACACAACCCTGATCAGAGAGCTAGGCCAACTCTTCTAATAAGGTGCTGCGTCTTTCTGTGTGTATTATTTATCAATTTATGCTTGTTGTTACAGTGTTTTAATTCTTATAATTGATTTTCAGAAGTTGTAATTAATCTAGTTTTACAACAATGTTTTGAATCTTAATCATGAACCCTTGGCAAGAACGGATTGTTCTCTTGCCCCTGCATATACCTTGTGCATTGCCTTGAAATAATACACACCCGGATTGATAAATTAATGTAGGAAAAGGGTGAATAAATTGTTCATACCTGGACACCAACATTTTGACACCATTGTTGGGGAGGCTAACAAGGTGCAAGACAACAATCCGGGCCAACCAGAGGGTCAATCTCTTGTCCTGGGGAGAGAATGAGTTTTCTCACTCTATTTCAGGTCCTAAGAGTAGGTGTTCTTTCCACTTTTTTTTATTTTTACTGCTTTTCCGTTTTGGCCACTCTCTTATCCTAGGGAGGGAGGAGTCTTTTGATGCCCTGCTCTAGACCCTAAGTTAGATTTACGTCTTTCAAACCCTTGTGTGTTTTTTTTTGAAAACCCTAGCTTTCACCCTGGGGAGGGAGGTGTCTTTTGACGCCCTACTTCAGATTTGAAAAGTATTAGGTATTTTCATGGTGTGTGTTTGTTCCTAGTTCTTGTCCAAGGGAGGGAAGAGTCCTTTGACGCCTTGCTCCGGGTCCTGAACCTTAGACTCTTGTTTTTTTAGTTGCCTTTCTTTTTGTAAGATCTTTCGTATTGGGTAAGGAATGGTCCTTTGACACCTTACTTCAAAACTAAAACATTGTAGGTTCATGCCAAGACCCTCCATCATACCAACACTTGTATGAACAAAGAATTGAATAACAGGGGTAGAGGGAGAGCCCCAAAGAAGGGAGGACTAGATTTGGGAAGAAACACCTACATCTAGCAAATTATAGCAAAGGCTAAATCAGAAACATCCTCTCGCACAGCCGTGAGACCAAGGGCATGAAGAGTAAAGTCTAAGGGACAATCAGTATATCAACCAGTGCTTTCTACAACATTATTTGGTGATATGACACAGTAGGTCCCTCCAGTAGTTGAAAAAACATCTAGTAGTATACTTGACTAGGGAAATCTTATGCTGGTAACAGAGGGGGAAGGGGTCACAAGTAGAACCTCGACAGAGTCAGACCACTCTAGAAAGGGAGAGGAGGTTGTAGCCGAGGGATCAAGTCATCAGGGTGTAGGATAAGGGATCGAAGGAGTATTTGCATCACCAAGGGACCGGGGAAGTGCTGCTAAAATGACTCAGATCCAAGGGGTAAGGAAGCCTCAACCATCTCCTATAGAGCCTAGTAAAATACCCAGTGGTTATTGGAAGATATTTATGGATCCCACAACCTCCACTATAGAGTTTCCAATCAGAGATCTGGGAGATGGTGCGCCCACAAAGCCTATTCCATTAGCAACCTTACCAAAATTTCATGGGCTTGTTTCAGAAGATCCCGACACATTTCTATTCGAGTTTGACATAGTGTGTTGAGGGTATGACTACACAATGGAGGCCCAAAAGTTAACATTTTTTCCTTCTACATTAAAAGGAATGGCTCTGTGATGGTTCATGGGCCTTGGAGGAAGCTCTATTTCCACATGGGATGATATGCATACATATTTTCTGGAAAAATACCAGGATTACTGTAAATCCCAGAACATTAAGGAGGAACTTTTCAAGTTCACACAAAAATAAGACGAGAGTTTGGAAGATTGTGTGGAACGATTCAAGTACACCTTACAGAGGTCAGGTCACTCTGAGATGGATAAGGAAATTCTAAAAATTATCCTCCTTAGATGTTTTCATGAGGACTTGATGGAACTATTGAACATTGTAGGAAAGGGAGACATCTCTAAGGAAAGCTTTGAAGGTATCTGCGAATTATGCATTCAATGCTCGAGGGGGCTTGCAAGAAACAAACAAGGGATTCGCTCAGCAAAAGGGTCTGGTGGAGGGGTTACGAAAGAAGAAATCGGAAACTTGCTAGACAATATGAGGATGGATATCCTCAACACCCTGTCGGAATAGATGGATAGACTGCAAGTAAAAGAGAAGAAGCTAGAATTGGACAGGACTATGGTGATATTCTACCCGACGTGCAGAAATAAGCATCCAAAGAGGGAATGTCCACTAAAATCCATAGAGGAATGTGCAATCTGCGAGATAAATCATGCGACAAGCTCATGCCCCTCCCTTTCAGGCCTGAAAGAAGTATTTCAAGGGATGGGGAAAGACATGGAACAACTGTACCTCCTGAGGTCTAGAAATCCATGGCAGCCTCGACCAACGATGGGAAATCAAGGTATGTACTTAGACCCATCTCAGTATTTCAATAATTCTAATATGAATCCTCAGTCCATACCCTATCCGTCCATGTGACCACAATACCAGTTTCCACCTTGGCAGTAGTGGAACCCTCAAGCCAGTTCAAGCTCCCCATGGGCTCCAACTTGGTGAGGATCCCCTCCTAGGAAGTTTCCTTAGCCGATGCCACAACAACAACTCCAACTTCCCTCTAATGTGCCTCTAGGTAATCAACCTGCCCATCCTCAACTCCCAATCCAACCTGATCTGAATCCTAATAGCAAGGGAGCTCATCAAGCTGACATTCTTAACCTACCTTCATATAGCATTTCCACTACAGAGCTGTATGAAACGAATCTATGATCAGGGTGGACAGTTAATGTTCAACCTCCTCCAGTTACCATTGAACAACTCGATAGTGAAGGTAAGGAATCAGAACCAATTAACAAAGAGCCAAAACAAACTAATAGAAACCAGGCGCCTCCTATAAAACAACATCAATCTGAACCACCTTACCCAGAGAGACTAACTTTGAGTAAATCAAGCCCTCAAGCTAAATTTGATTTATTAGGAGAATTGCAAAACTTGTTTGTTAAAATTCCCTTATTACAAGCTATTAAGGATGTGCCAATATATGCAAAGACTCTTAGGGAATACTGTTCAAAGAAACCTGTAAAGAAATCCAAAGACCCCCTTACCATTCATGTTATGGGAAAATTATCAAATTTCATGACAGGAAAGTCAATGCCTGAAAAGTATGGAGATCCAGGGAACCCAATTCTGACAGTATAAATTAATGGGGTATAGATTCCGAATGTGTTGGTAGACCTGGGTGCTGCCATCAACGTTATCACCACTGAAACCATGCATGCATTAGGTCTTCGTAACTTGAAACATACACCTACAGTATTGGAATTGGCAGACCGATCCATAGTCAAACCTATAGGAAAGTTGGAAGATGTAACAATTTCAGTGGATTCATGGCACTATCCCATAGATTTCCTGGTCTTACAGATGCAATAGTCGGTGGGTGGCCATCCTTTGATTTTGGGTAGAACATGGCTAGCTACTACAGATGCTTACATTGGGTGTCGATCAGGGCACATGGTTATTTACAATGGGAACAACATTAATAACTTAGTGTTATACCCACCTGCAGAACCAAACCCATCCATAAAACCAGCAGGAAGCAAGAAAATTTTATCTAGGAAAGAGCCTGAAACAGAAAATGAGGAATTGAGTCTAGTCCTCACTATTGGACAAGCCCTTCAGTTGAAAATAGAATCGGAAGATGATGTAATCATCTCTTTTATGGATGATCCTTGCTCCATTTCTAAAACAAATCAACAATTCCTAGAATCTATTCTAAGCTGTGAGACTCAGGAAACAACTGAAACAACATAAGGATCAGAAGAGCTACCTGTTGATACACCCAGTGAAAGTGTCCCAGTGGAACTAGAACCAGGAAAAACCCTGAATATTAATCCAACCTTGTCAAAATACCAGAAGAAGCAACTCGTGGATGTCCTTCGCAAACACAAAGAAGCCTTTGCCTGGGATTATACAGATATGAAGGGGATTCCTGCTAATTCATGTACCCTTCATATATACATTAAGGAGGATTGTCGTCCTGTGAGATAACCTCAAAGAAGGATGAACCCCACATTGAAAAATGTTGTGAAAGAAGAACTTCAGAAATTACTAGACGTAGGTTTTATTTACCCCATCTTAGATAGCCAATGGGTCTCCCCATTAGTAATGGTCCCCAAGAAAAATGGTAAATGGTGGATATGCGTGGATTATCAAGAATTAAATAAGGCAACGCAGAAAGATCATTTTCCTTTGCCATTTATTGATCAAGTTTTGGACACATTGGCTGGAAAAAAGTTTTTTTCTTTTCTAGATGGGTTTAGTGGGTATAACCAGATCCATATGGCCCTTGAAGATTAGGACAAAACCACTTTCAAATGCCCCTGGGGAACATTCACATACCGGGTCCTTCCTTTTGGCCTGTGTAATGCTCCTGCAATGTTCCAGAGGGCAATTTTGGGAATCTTCTCTAAATTGATAGATGACAGTATTGAAATCTACATGGATGACTTTACTCCATATGGGGATTCATTTCTTGAAGGACTGGAAAATTTAGAAAAAGTTCTCGAAAGTTGTATACAAGTGCGTGTCTCTTTGAGTACGGAAAAATGCCATATGATGATGGAAGATGGATTTTTTTTGGGACATTTGCTCTCAGCTGAAGGAATCCGGATGGAACCAGCAAAGAAAAAGGTAATTCAGCATTCCCCGACACCCAAAATGCCCACACAGGTACGCATCTTTATTAGTTGTGCTGGTTATTACAGGCATTTTATAGAAATTTTTTCTAAAGTAGCACATCCACTTTTTCAATTGCTAACAAAAGATTCATATTTTGTGTGAACAGAGGACTGTGATGCAACCTTTACGAGAATTAAGGAATTGGTCTATGGCACTCCGATCCTTAGAGGGCCAGGCTGGGCATTACCTTTCCATATTCATACGGATGCTTCCCAAACAATGATTGGTGTAGTATTAGGACAACAAGAGGAAAAAATGCCATACACAGTTTACTATGTTAGTAAGAATTTGGCTCCTGTTGAATTAAAATACACAGTGACTGAGAAAGAGTTCCTTTCTGTCATTTACGCCATCAATAAATTCTGGCACTACATTACCGAGTATCCTACCTTTGTGCATACTGATCATGCATCTATTAGGTATTTAATGAATAAACTTGTTACCCCTGGTCGTATCATAAGATGGCTTTTTCTACTACAGGAATTTGATATTACTATAGTAGATAAACCAGGGAAGGACAATGTGGTTGCATATTTCTTATCTAGGATAGAACATGATGGTAACAATACACCAATTGAAGATAATTTTCCAGATGAACATCTTTTTGCAGTATCTGCTAACACTCTGTCGTATGCTGATATTGCTAATTATCTTGCTACATGGAAGGTGTCTCGTCATATTTCATATAAGGAGAAAAGGAAGATTATTCACTAGAGCACCCAATATTCATGGATGACAGGATATCTCTTTCATACAGAGGTTGACCAATAGATTTGGCATTGTGTGGCAGAAGATGATATCTATGAAACACTGAAGGCTACACATGATGGACCCTATGGAGGACATTTTGCAGATAAAAGAATAGGTCACAAAGTGCTGCAAATGGGATATTACTGGCCCTCCATCTTTCGTGATGCCCGGGGTTATGTCCAAAGGTGTGATAGCTGCCAACAGATGGGACAACCTGGGAAAATAGATGAAATGCCTCTACAGCCCCAGATAGTCCTTGAATCGTTTGAGAAATGGGCCATTGATTTTGTTGGACCCTTTAACCCACCTTCTCATCAGAAATCTTACATCCTGGTCTGCACTGATTATGTAACTAAATGGGTGGAAGCCAGAGCAGTCACAAGAGAAACAAAGCAAGTAGTGGAAGACTTTCTTTTTGAAGAAATCTTTGCCCGATATGGTACTCCAAGGGAAATTGTGTTGGACGGAGGATCACAGTTCACATCCCACATGATAGGAAAGTTGATGCAGAAATATGGGGTCAAACATAGAGTGAAAACCCCCTATCATCCCTAGGTGAACGGGCAAGTAGAAAGCACAAACAAGGTATTGGAAAATATCTTGACAAAGATAGTAGCAAGTCATCATCGGGATTGGGCACAAAACCTTCCAGAAGATTTATGGGCATATAGAACAACATGGCGGAACACAACTTGGTTTTCTCCATTTGAATTAGTCTATGGGAAAGTTCCCTTGTTTCTGGTGGAATTTGAAATCAGTACACTCAGAACAGCTCTAGAAGTAGGCCTAGACCTATCAGAAGCACAGAAACACCGTCTGGAATAGTTGAATGAGTTGGATGAGATTCGATCAGTAGTTGTCCAGAAGACCACTACTGTTCAACAACAGAGAATGAAATGGCATGATAAATTTATCAAAAGTAAGGTGTTTCATGTGGGAGATTGGGCATTACTTTACAATTCTTGATTTAAGGATTTCAAAGGCAAGCTTTGCACTCACTGGATGGGGCCATATCAAGTGGATGCAGTGTTCAACAATGGAACAGTTAGATTAATTACAATAGATGAGAATCATACCTCATTCTTAGTAAAGAAACACCGTCTAAAACTATACCACCATCCAGCCTCTAGAAATGCCTTTGTCAAACACCTTTCTGACTCATCTGATTTAATGATTGTTGGAATGAAGGACACTCTCACTCTGCTTTAAAAAAAATAAATAAATAAAATAAAATAAATAAATAAATTTAAAAAAAATTAACAAAAATTAACAAAAATTAAAAAATTAAAAAAATAAATAAAAATAATAATATTGTTATTTCTTACTTGTTTGTATTTTGCAGGAATAACAAAGGAATATGGCCAGGAGAAATGTAACACTCGGCATCGTTACTCCACTAGTGCTGCTATAAAGATGTCGTTGTTACTCCATTGGTGTGTGCTGAGTACTCCACTAAGTGTTGTTACTCCACTGGTGTGTGTTGTTAATCCACTAAGTGTTGTTACTCCACTAGATGTTGTTACTCCACAGCTGTTGTTACTCCCCTCGTGTCGTTACTCCGCAAATGTTGATTCTCCACAGGTGTTGTTACTCCACAACTACCATTACTCCACTGGTGCCATTACTCCGCAATTGCTGATTCTCTGTTGTTGTTGTTACTCCGCAACTGTCATTACTCCGCCAATGCCGTTACTCTACAGATGTTGATTCTTCGTCGGTGTTGTTACTCTGCAACTGTCGATACTCCGCCGGTGGCGTTACTCTGCAACTGTCGATACTCCGCCGGTGCCGTTACTCTGTAACTTCCACTACTCCGTCGTTGCTGTTACTCTGCCATTTCTAACTACTCACTGTTGTTGTTACTCCTTGCTGTTGTTACGCCCTGTTACCATTAATCTGCCAGACATTTTGTTGTTACTCCACCATAAGGTAGGTCCTTAGGTACGTCTCCATTGACTTTTATGGATTTAATTAAAATATTCCAAAAAGACATTAAAATGTACTGTGGATGATCGTAATTAAGTTGGGGGGGAACCGTCATAATAAACGACGACATACCATGAAAAACATTCATGACACACGATCCCCACCAAATAGAATCCAATGATTTCAGTACTTCGTAATCATAACTTTGATATGTTGGAATGCATATTCGTACACACAGAGTCATAATCAGTCACCTCCCCAACATGCTGCATTAAATATCTAATAGTACCACCACAATCTGTCATCATTTTCAAACATACCAACACTATTTCATCTGTTGTCCCCAAAAGCGATATGATGTTATTTCAGTTGCCAATGGTTTGGAGCCCTGTCATTTTCCCCTACCAACTAACTACATTCATCATTCTGACTCTGCCTCTGTAGCAATGGGTGGACGATCTGTGCGTCATGAGCCTGAAGATACACCAAGAGTTTGGAACAATCGAGAGGTATGGTAGGTCTTTGAGAATGCGGGCTAGAATGTTTACTTTGACAGGTTGAAAGGGTCGAACGAAGAAACTGCAACAAAATTTGCACTCAACATGAGAGAAGGAAGCTCTCAGGTCCGTGGAATTGAAATCCCTGTGACAAAGGAATCCATTGCAGAAGTCAGTGGACTCCCTCAAAATGGACAGCGATGGTTTTCAAGAAGGACTATCCTTCTGGAGTTTCCCAAAGCCTTTTTACAGGCGGGAGAAAGAATCATGCAGAAGGGTCGAGGATATGACCAAAACTCACTGCCACATCCATGGGAAGAAGTAGCAGAGTTTGTCATGAGATATATGACTTTTGAAGGGAGATACTCCACCATATTCAATTACCATCTCCGAATACTAAATCACCTACGATTTTCCCAAGCAGAGGCTTTCTCACTGAATGTGCCTTATTTCTTATGGAGAAGCCTTCACCTAATGGCACATTCGGCTCATGAGTCATGACAGGTATTGGTGGTCATCACCCACCATGGGTTGGTTCAACTGTTAGTAATGAATGCCATCAGACGAATCCCGATCCTATGGGAACTGTTTCGAGATTCCACAGAGCAAGAAGTAGCAGCCATTGTGGCTACTAGGGAAGATGAACCAGAAGCCACGGAGGAGGAAAATGTAGAAGAAGATGATTATGTTGACCAGGAGGAACTGAAAGAGATGGAGATGGAAGATGAAGAATTTGAAGAAGAGGTTGCTCCCCAAGAGCAAGCCAAAACCATGGAACCAATGGAAGATGCGGAAGTTGACACAGAAAGGAAGATGCGGAAGTTGACATAGAAAGGCCCACTAGTACCACAGCCAAGGCTGTCCCACAAGAACTAGCCTCACCTATGGAACTAGCAGAGCAATTTGATAGCATGATAACCACATAAGCGGGGTCACAACAGACAAGAGTGGGTGAATTGGTCGATATTACGATCGAGGGTACCCCACAAGGACCTCCTGTCACCATGGAGTCGATGGATGAGGATAACCCAAATGAAGAAGAGGTCATGACCACCCCGACCATAGAACCCATGGAAGAGGAGGAACGAGGACAAGAAGGGCTTGGAGCTAGGGAAGCCATGGAACCCATGGAGGAAGTGCTGGGAGAACTAGGGCATGAGGTTGGCACTGACCCACAAGAACCAGTGTTGACCTCGGTACCGAACATTGAAGATCCCTGCAAGTTCTCTTTTTTCTCCTTTATTCCAAGAGGAGCAAGGTGAACTCGTTCCCTTCGACACACAGAAGAAGATCTCACCATTCCTCCAATTTTATTACAAAATCCACAACCGTGCGGGGTGGATGCTACTCAGGTGAGGCACTTCAGAGCCTAAAAAGAGAAAAGAGGTAGAGGTCTCAGAGGCTGGGGAACCAAGAAGGATTCCAATAGACACATTAGCAGGAGAGAATCTCGCAAGGGCACCACCAGTCACAGTGAGTGCACAACAAGAGGAAATAGTTGTTGGCGAAGAGGAGGGACCAAGCGAAGCGGTCCCGATGAATGAGCCAATGGAAGAGCCAGGCGAGAAGGTCGTAAGACTCCTAGTCAAACAAAAACATGAGCTACAGTTTAAAGAGACAATGCAGCTTAAGATGGAGGTCAGGAAACTAAGGAAACAAGTACACAAAATGCAGAAGTGGATGAAGAAATACAAGCAACAAGCTAGAAATTCCAAGGCCATAGGAGTAGAAACAGAGACTCAGATGAATGAGGTAGCCATAACCTCTGTTGCTACTCAAACAGACCCGGTCAAGTGATTGTTTGAAGATCATGAGCATGCCTTAACAATCGAAGTGCAGACTTGGAAATCTACTACGGCTCAATATCAAAATGAGGTCAGAAGAACTTAGGAATGAGCCTCCCCAACTATTTTTGAATATGTGGAGTGTATAGACATCATGAGATTAAGGTATGTGAAGAAGCAAATCAAGATGGAATAGATGGAAAAGCAAGTGGCAGAGCTAAAAACTGATAAGGAGCAGATGTTTAATTTGGTGCAAGAGGTGATGGCATGTCACCCCCCTGGTTCTTGTTATTCTTTATTCTTACATGAATGTTTTCTTTTATTCTGCATGGAGAGCATAAAAAACGAGATTGGTTATAAAATAGAAAATGGTGTACAATTCCTCCGAATAATGAGGCACCACGACATGCCAACTTAGCATTTGATGTGTGAATTTTACCTCCATGGCTATCTGATGTGCCTAGACAGAGAATTCAATCCAGTCCCATATGTGGGAGACATTCATTTAAGGGCCCTCACCTCTTACACTTTCAACCAGATCAACTGGCAGAAGGATTTTAAGACATTTGAATCTAATCAGGTTACAAAGTCGTTTATAGTAAGAGGAGAATCTGAGAGGTCAGTCACCATGTTCACTAAACACAACACCTTTTTGGGAATTGAGGGGAATAGAGATAGAATGCTGAGGACACAAAATTGGTGCCTTGATCTTTGTGATAAGAAAATAGTCACATTTCATGAAGAGGCCCTTGATTGCTGTCAGAAAAGGTGGATGATGTCACCTAAAGTTGTCCCGAACAGGGAACCTTTTGGGGCACCAAATTTTGCACGAGTGCTCCCTAGAGTGCCCAGATATGTGGCATGTGTTCGAACATGTGGGGTCCAATGGATGGGACTCCAGTTTCAGTTTCCCACTATTTGGTTTCTATTATAAAATTACATTCCAGCGTATATCGTCTCGGAATATTGGTGGGAAGAAGTCCTCCTTTGAGATGACTTTAAATTTCCAGGGATAGAGATGGCCGAGGAATATGATCTCGCCCATTTTCAGGAAGCCAACAGTCAATGAAATCTAGACCTGCGGAGGTGGCGAACTGCATGAGGGCATGTAGAAGGCTAGTTAGGGGGAGATGTTGGGCACCAAATCGAGTTATCTTTCTGCTGCATTTCCATTACCCTTTTTGACCTTTTTTCACTTATTTACCTATGTTTACTATGCTAAAACTGTAAGGTAAATACCCCTACCTTGTCTATTGGAATATTTTATTAACGAAATAAAGTCATGGAGTTTTTCCTATTCACAACACTAAAATGAATGTTTGACCATAGCTTCTAGAGAACAGGAACCAAGGCTTCATTGTTGAACACACCGTTCTACTGAGAGGGGGGGGGGGTGAATCAGTAGCATACACAATTAA
>JASDQU010816761.1:0-12178 GCA_032191745.1 Picea mariana
GTCAGATCAAGGGTCAGATCAAGGCTGTACAACTGCTTACCAATTTTTGATCATCATGATGTATCTGATTACATTAAACTAGAGCCAACCTGCCTGTGTTTGTTGAATTTTCTGGCCCCTGAAGACATCTGAGACCTTGTAGCATCCAGATTGGTGCCTATTATAAGAGATCAGATGTCTAGATTTTTAAGGGCAGTCCCCGCAATCTGAGGCCCTTGAAGATGAATACAAAATACAGCCAAATCTTCATTAGATCCTCACAGGCCTCCCGCGGGCTCTTTTGCCGGCAGTTATTGCCAGTAGGCTGAGAAAAAAAGTGGCGAAAGCACCCGCTATTGTGCTCAGCCTTTGATAATCTATCTACATCAGTGGGGTCAGGCGTATAGGATGCCCAGATGGGGCACGCCCATCTCGTTGTCTGTTAGTTCAGCGGATCTAGCGCCGAGTTTTGCGCATACACAATGTGTACAAGTTAGTCAAAGGATGTTGGGTAGACAAGAAATTTCACGCAATGACTGTTTGGGAATTGAGGCAAGTGGAACTATAAATAGTAGAATGTGGGTGCTTCATACCAAAGCATATATTCAATGTATAGTTGCATACACAGACAGCTGTGGCGTCATTGCTGTTAAACAACATGCATGATCTCTGTATTGATACCAATTAGAGAGAGCAATATTGAATTTGACAGCGAAGATTTGTGAGAATGTCCCTGTTGTTCATCAATTATTTCAAAGTATTTATTTATGACCTGGCCATAAAAAGTATCAAGCGGATTAGCACCATTGTTGGGAGGAAACATAGGGGGCCGATACGGTTATTTTGGTAGGGACTTCTGGGAGAGGAATCCCAATGGTCGTTAGGTTAGAATATTTGAGGTGTTACAAGGTTTTGGATTGGCCAACTAGGTTGGTGACTACGACGAAATATGAGTGTATGGTTCTTATTTTTTATGTTTTTAAATAAAAATTTGATTGTTAAAATTTGAGTTTATGTTCTATGAGTTTATAGTTTTCTATTCTTAATAAATTTATAATTTTATATTTTTAATAATTTATGGAATTTAATTAGTTGGTAAAGTGGAAATGAATTCCATTATTTGGTAAAGTGGAAATGATGTTTTTTTTTTGTATTTGGGAATAATATTTATTTTTATGTATAAAATTAAGATAAAATGTTATTATAAAATATATATCTATTGAAGGTAGTTTTTCATCTTCCTTCAACTTAAGGAAATAGGTTAAAGACTAAAGAGTTAAAAGTATTTAATAAGAGTTAATTTTTTTTCTTTTAAGAATGATTAACAATTTATTTTAAGTGACATGGTTTTTTTTAAATAATCAATTAAATTAGGATTATCTAAATGTTTTAATTTTTTACATTTTTCATAAAAAAAAATTGATAGACAAAATCTTAATTTTCTCTTGTTTAAATTGCATTTATAAATGCATAAATGAATTCAACATCTTAAAAAATCTTGGAAGACTTGAATTATATAGACATAACCACTTAAATATATAAATTCAACAATTTCTCATTAATTTTAATCAAAATTAAATAGATAATATCCCCAAAATAAAATAAAAAAACAAAAACAAAAACAAACTTAAAACTTTTAGAATACACCAATTTCACAATGAAAAAATATTAGTTTAGTTTTTATTCATCTCTTAAATATACTTACTTTTAATGAATCCTTACATTTTTACAAGTGGATCATTTATTAACATTGAAATTAAATACAAGACTAGCTGATTTTGACATAGATATCTAATTAAAATAACAACTTATAAAGATATTTACATTATTATAACTTTTTTTTGGTAAAAGATATTTATATCATTATAATATGATCTCTTTTTAAATGTAAATTTGTTTTTTAATTTAAAAAAAAAAATAAAGATATTTTTTCATATTTTTATTTATTTGAATAATATGTTTTGAGAAAAAAATGGAATTTGAACTAAATTGACATAAAATTATATTTGCATGGGAACTGCTTAGCATTTTGTTTTCAAAGTTTAGCGAGTTTGGGAACTAGTAGGGAATGTTCTAATTAGTTGGGAATTCTTTTGGAAACTTGAGAGTTTTTTTGAGAACTTCAACATCAAGGAAATGGGAGCTTGAAAACCAGTTTCCTAAAAAGAGAGCTTTAAATTAGAATTGTATTAAATTAAAATGTAAATATTTTTATTCCATTATTACAAATAAATAATTTATTACAAATATTTTCATTATATTTATTCAAAATATCACTATAAAACTAAGACTAAACTACACTCAAATATTATTTGAAAAATTAGTTAATAATACTCACTTTATGGTTGTGGATAGGAAAAACTTTTAATGCATGTATGTTTCCCTTCAAACCCAAACTAAACATGAAAGTCAAATAAATCAAACCTATTCATGACAAACATTTGCTCCACTTTGTAGTTGATATCGACCAATCATATCATTGACTTTTATTATATTTTCATATTAGAAGAGTAGGACAATTTTGTTTTTTCCAATAAAAAAAGAATAATGCTTCAAATTTACAAAGATGTTTGAAGTTTGTATATGTAAAGTTTAATTTTTAAAAGATGTTAAAATTGTATATATGTATTTTCAATTTTGTTTCTCATTTTTTAATGGAATATTTATGGATATTAAAGTGTTAGTATTCTGTTAAAAATATTCATATAATTATTAGCACAAATTAAATTAGTAATTTCAATAATGTAGTTGTTGCAATAGGAGAAACAATGTTCTTCATTGACTTTCAATTTTATTGAAATAAGATTTAAAATGTATCAATATCTCTATACATTGTAATCTAAAGTATCATTGTAATATGAAATGTTTTTTATTTTTTATATATTTTTTTCACGTTTACTGTAAATTTGAGGGAAACTTCTACTAGTTTTGGACACTACTATCCACTTTCCCAACGTTTCGAAACTAACATAAAATTAGGTGAAGATTGAATAATAAATTAAACTAATTTTTTAAATTAAATATTTTTACATTAAAAAATTAATTTTTGAAATTATTTAAATAAAATAAGTCATTAATTTATAACTCCTATCCTATAAGTATTAATTACAATTAAAATTATTATACATTTAATTATGATCTATTCTGGTACAAAAGAGATAAGGAAATGATGATTAGATTAAGAAATGTTTAGGGAGGGGAAGATATAGAAAAGGAATTTAGATCCTTGTATTTAAAAAAGGATACCAATAAGATTATAGCTCTTCCTCTTAACATAGTTTGGGAAGTTTGGTTAGCTAGGAACTTAGAGTTGTTTGAGGGAAAAGAGACATTACCTCTTAAATGTGTTGTCTAGGCTTTTTACATACTAAATGCTTACCCACAAATTTAGGATAAACAAATGCTTCATGAGTTGAAAGAAGAGGTAATCAATAAGGACATCCCATGGACACACTTTGATGTTGCCTCATAGGGGATCCTTCCTAATGAATGATTAGGGGGGATTTTATATCTATCTTGAAATCATAGCATTTCATTCAAAGCTCAGATAGATCACTAAACAAGTTTAGAAATTAATGCAAATTGATAGCTCTCAAATTAGTTGGCAAAGTTGGCCCAAGAGTTTGGTGTATTATAAATTCAAATATTTGGTGATTCACTCCTAGTTATTCAATAGATGTAAAAAAAACAACATTGGGGAATTTCACTTTACAACCATTGTATGATGATTTACATCTTATAATTACAAATTTCTCACACATCTCCTTATCTCACATATAAAAAGATAAGAACAAGATACTAGACGAACTATCAAAAGATGGGTTAAGTCTCGATAGAGGAAATTATATCGATATTGTGGGATGGATACATATCTAGATATACTCATAAATATTGGATCTAATTGATACTATTACATAATTTTGTATAATTTTATGTAAGGTATTGGACAATTTTAAAATTATAATTTAAATAATATAATTTTCAAATTTTTTATATGTGAAATAATAATAATAATAATAATAATAATAAATACTACTTACAATTAGATTTTATGGTTATAATATCTCTTTCACTGTACTTTAACTTAACTAACTTTTACCAACACAATCACTCATATAAACAAAAACATATTTTTCAATTTTAATAAAAATATAATTATAATTATAATTATTTATCACCTTTGAAAATAAGTTTTAAATTACATAACTTGATGGAATATGTTTTCATATTTTAAAAAGTACATACTTAATTATTAAAAAATGCAATTATAAATTAACACCTTACAACCACCTTGACAACAAATAACAACTTACAACCACCTTGACAACTAACTCTCACTAGTGAATGTGGAAATTGTTTAAGCCAATCTACAAGGACATGGTAGGTCCTATTGGTTTAGCCTAGTTTCTACCGAGAAATAACATCATGTGATCCCTACCATGTGATGAAGTGAAGATACAACCACTTTGAATATATCATGGAACAACCAACAAAGAATAATCATTACTCCACTATTGAAAAGGTTAAATGCTTCCTATGACTAACATTAAAGGAATGAAATAAAATATGAAATACACATGGCTGGTAGGAATTATGTTTTGACCCAGTGGGTTTGGTACATAAGTATACCAAATTTCTTATTCCTTCTTTAATAGGAGGAAAGGGTTTTATATATAACCATAAAAAGGAATTTTCATTTCTTTGGAAACTTTGTTTTTTTCAATGGAGTCTTTTTTTTTAATATAAACTTCCTTTTTGGACGACAAGTAAGGTATATCCCCTGGGACATGTTGGTCCATGGATTATGATCCACATATTACATCATTAGCATTGTCTCCTTTGTTTTGGTATTTATTGCAATTTGTTACATACAAAGATGTACTCAGTTTGGCAAGTTAGCAAGGCATTTTATATGAATAAATCTTTTTAAATAAATAATTTTAGAATATATATGTGTGCAGATTTTCAAAATCACAGCTTAAAGTTTTTACCTTTTCTCATTTGAATAATGAAGTCTATATTGAAAAATATTGACATGTTAATATTATGAGTTTTGATGTTGTATTTTTTTTAAATAGTGGTTGAATTTTTTTTAAGAGTTTTAGCAAAGTTTTTTTAGAAAGATTATCAAGCTTGGGAATAAGTGTGAATAAATAAGTTTGAATAAGTGTGGATAGTAAGGTTTTATAAATAAAGTTTTTCTTGTTTAGATATTTCAAAATTTTAAAGTATTCATAGGATATTTAGAGATATGAATTGAACTTGTACTAATGCATATCATAATCTATCAAGATCGAAACTTTATACATATTAATGGAATGATCAATGGGGTACATGTAACTATATTAAGAAACCATGCCCACCTCAATGTCCTTTCGAAGTTATATCATTATTTTATGCAAGTTTCCACAAAGATGTTGTTGAGTGTCAAGTTTTGAGATAAGCAATGATATTTACATAATACAATTATATGGAGACTCACTACCCTACTCCACTCCTCTCCCTTCACCACCTCACCTCTTCTTGAAGATTAAAAGCATTATTGAGGCATTTTGTTGGCTTATAAGCAAGTGTTATCCAAGGTTCATAGAGATCCAAAGGCCACCACTATGGCCTCCTAATGACAAAATTGGACATGGACCTTCCTACAACAACTCCTACAACTATGAATGGTTATCTAATAGTTATAGGGGAGCAATTTGTTGCATATTCAAGGCCTCCCTAGAGCCCACATAACACTTTGCTATTGTTTCCATTTAGGGAATTGAGCATGCCATTCCCTTTGAAGAAATCCTTCAAAGGACATTGTTGAGCATAAGACTTACTTTCCTTCCCAAAATATTGTGGATAACAAAAGAAGTGCAATTCCATCTCCCTCAAAACTTTGAAATTTTAAGAACATGGTCAAGAAGAGGTTCGCTCTTCTCTACTTCCAAATAGAATAAAGAACAAGTTGCATTTTACATGATGAAAATTCATTTATGTAATGAATATGCTTTGCAACGTATAGATTTCACATATGGTTCTCATTATACACTCATGACCTATCAAGTAACAATGTGTGTGGTATTTCTAAAGCACTTCCATACACTCAAAACTCATGGATGACATGAGGCCTCCCACTTTTTGTGATAGTTCCATAGGGGCTTCACCTTGTTGACCAAGGGGGTTTTTAAATTGTCAAAATAGAGTCAATATATTGTAGGTATTGGGAAAGGGGTTGGGGTACAAGGGGATTTATAAATATTATGGGGTATGAAAATAAGTATCTAGTAAAACTAGGTTTTTTTATTGGAAAAATCTATTGGGAGGGGGGTTCAAGAAAAGGATTTTGGGAGGTGTTTGTCAAGATCCAGTGAAACTAGATGTACTCTTTAATATCCCATGAATTCATGCGCTATGTCACAAGTTCACTGAGTGGAGACCCTATGGACAATTCATATGTGTCAGTCAACTTTGATGTATGTCCTTTTGGTTAGGTATAGATGTATGAGTGTAGTTTCCCCCTTTCAACATGTCATATCTAGGTAAGCTGCTTAGACCCTTTGTCTAGATCACTATTTGTTCTTATTAATCCTTTTTGTGTTCTTCTCTTAGACATTCTCTTCCTAGTTGTATCAACCTTGGTAATAAATGTGCTTAGATTCATTCCCTTGATTAGTTAGAGATTCCTTTTCAAGGTCCCCAACATTCTCAAATCCTTCTAAGAGCGCACACAAAGACTTGATTTTTTAAATATGAATTCTTACTCTTGTCATTTCTACTAATCCACAAGAAATTTATCTTAATCTACATATGTCTCTTGCATATCATATGAGCCCATGGAAAAATCCCTCATTGTTGGAAAAAAAAACATGTGGCTTGCCCGTTAAACTCGTGTTTTTTTCCCTTCAAAGTCATAGATCAATACCCACAAAAGGAGGGGTTCCCAAATATTATATTGTTGTTTCCCTAACTCCTCTATGTTGTTCATTTTTATATAAACCCCATTGAGTTCATCTTGTTTTAGGTTCCACTTGGTTCCAAAGTTTACTCTCTAAAGCACCAAAACTCCTTTAAATTTATGTCATAAAGAAATCTAATCTCCTTCTCAAACTCTTGGGATAATTGGATCAATTGTCTTCTCCAACCCTCCATTGACTAGAGGATTCCCCTCAAAAGTATTCTCTCTCCATTTGTTTGGTTTCTATCTCTTGTTGGATTGGTTATCTTCGGTCTAGGGCCTCTTGGCTTTGTCCCTCTTGTTCCCTTGGGTCATCCTCAACCACACCTCAATGGATGTATCTGATACAATAACTACATAGACACCGCATGATAACTAAAGGCACACTTAATCTTCTATACTCAGTAGTATGGTTTAGTTTATTTGTATGGTTAATTTGGGATTTTAGGTATTGCATGATTTTGAAGATAATTTTCAACTTAGTATGTAGAGAAGATGTAATACTTTGGAGCATTGTGAGATGATTAATACTTCTTGGCTCTCTACATGTTTGTTACATGTCTTCTCAACCTAGGTAACATCTTTCTCATTTTTTTTCTCACTTCTGGTTTGTCTTTACTTTTGTTTTAATAGTTAGAACATACAATTTAATTAGACAATGAATCAAATTTTCTTTCTTGTGCTATATTTCCTTTCTAGTTATTAAAGGACATTGGAAAGCTAACTAAAGTTGCACTAAAATCAACCCACTACCGTAGGATAACTAATCCATATTTACCCTTCAGATTTCTTCCTCTTCTTTCCTTAGGTTCTCAATTACCCTCAACAATCGAGTGGCAACTCCACTCCCTTCATCCTCCTTTTAGTGGTGGTTCATCCATTATTGTTGTCATTGTGGTGCCTCACTCTAACCATTTTACTACATTTCGGTGAATCTACTAGGGAGTTCTCGTCAACCCTTCCCTTTATCAAATGAAGGATTTCCTCCTCTTTTACCCCTTGGTTCTCCTTTGTTTAGGAGAATGCTTGCATTAGCTCTCCTAGCCTTGGAACCTTTCACAATGCTACCAACTATATTTTCCCAAAAAACATGGAGAATGATTTCCCTAGCTCTCTTAATCATGACAACTTTCACATCACTTTGTGATTATTAAAAAATCACCTAATTTTTAAAATTCTCAAACCGTATGGCTTTAGCTTGAAGTTGTTTCAACAATTTTACTCATAATGAAATCAACATATCATTAACAAAAATAAACTTAGATGGGAAAAATAACTATAAAATGAAACGAAGATTCATCAATTTTAAATGATTTAAACTTATCATCCTAAAGAATAATAAGAAATAACCCTTCTTTTACTTTTTCATTATTTAAAATTATCATTTTTTTTAAATCATCATTATCATAAACTATTTATATATAAATCAATGAAGAATAACCATTCCTCCACTTTTAATTATTTAATTTATTTTTCATTATATAAAATTATATTTTTTAAAATCATTATTATCATAAACTATTTATATATAAATCAATAAAGAATAACCATTCCTCCACTTAATTATTTAAACTAATCACTGTGAAATCAAAACAACAAGGAATAACCATTCTTCCACCTTTTCATTATTTAAAGTTATCATCATCATAAGCCATTAATATATCAAATCGACCATTAATATATCAAATCAAAACTATGAGGAAGGGTGAATGTTTCTTATGAAAATCGTTGATATGAAGTACACATTGGTGGTTGGAATTATGTTTTGTCCATTAAAAACATGAAGGAATGTGGGTCTAGTTGGTAAAGTACACCAAAACCTTGATTCCTTCTCCTTAAGCAAGAAAGGATTTGTCATTGTCATCATCACTTGTATTGATTCTAATTTAAATATTACTTTTCACGAACATGACATTGTCTCCTTCATTCTTTTGGTATCTTGATTTACATAGATGCATCTCATTGGTTAAGTTAGTAATATTTGGTATCTTGATTTACATAGATGCATCTAATTGGTTAAGTTAGTAATATAGATTAATATTGGATAAGTTAGTGATACTAATTTATATATTACTTTTAATGAGCATGACATTGTCTCCTACATTCTTTTGGTATCTTGATTTACATAGATGCGTTTCATTGGTTAAGTTGGTATCTTGATTTACATAGATGCATCTCATTGGTTAAGTTAATAATATAGATTAATATTGGATAAGTTAGTAATACGAATTAATTGCAAATTGAAATATATTAATAGGTTAATATTAGTAGTTTTGATAATATATTTGTTAAAGTGGTGAAATTCTTTTATATTAGATTTATATTTATTTAATGTGTATAAAATTGTGATAGTGGTAAAAGTAAGAATTATATAATAATAATAAATAGTAAAATATGAATTTGATATGTAATAAAAATAAGATAAGTATATATTTATTTAACATATTATGGATAGATTGTGAAATATTTTAATGTTGGGTTAAGATAAATTAAGTTATTAATTTTCATATACTTATATTATTATAATAATAATAATTTATTTTTAATAAAAGTATCCTTCAAATTACAAAATGTAATGTAATTATAGATATTATAATTTAATAATAAGTTTTATTATTAATTAAATAATTTTTTATAGAGAAAAAACATTAATTTATAATATTATATAATGGAGATATATGAAATCAATAAATTTCAAGAAATATTAAATCAATAGATTGACTAAAGATGTAAAGAGGTAGTGAATACTCAACTTCCCTTTAGTAAAGAGAAATGACAACTTCATTATGAAATACCAAATATTCGTTTGTTAATTATTTAGATATGACTTTGTGTAAAACATAATTTATTCTTAATTAAAGTTTGTTATTATAAACTAGAATGTGACAAATTTGGATTTTGTTAATAGTTTTATTAGGATATTAACAACTTGATTATCTATCCTACAATATATCATATTTAAATGACTATCATACATTTTTATATTAACTAGTTAAAGTAGTAAGCACAACCATCTTTGTAGATGGGACTTATTGGCAAAACCAAAGAAATATGGTGGATGGGGTTTCCGCAATATCTTCCACTTCAGTAAAGCATTGGCCGCAAATACACTCTAGAGGGTATTAACAAGGGATGGCATTTGGCATGATGTAATAAAAGAAAAATATCTTCCTTTCTCCACTGTTACAAATTGGCTTAGATCACCATCCTTCAATTTGATAGCAGCATCTAAAATCTGGAGCGGCCTCCTAAAATCAATACACCTAATCACAGAGTGGCTTAGTTGGATTCTTGATTCGGGACATCTTGTTGCTCTTGGAAGAGACAAGATCCTGGGATTGGGAGACAGATCCTTTCTTTCTCTCACGCTAATATCCTTTTTAAATCAAAAAAATATTTCGATACTCTCCCATGCTAGAAGGATCCCAGATCAAAATGCCCATTCAACCAACTGGTACAGAGACCGAGACCTGGGTCTGATGGGCACTTTGGCTGCAGAATGGGAACTATTTTGTTTGGCTCTCATTAGTTCGGGTGCTTCCATACACGACCGTGATGATGCATTGATGTGGACAGGGGGCGACCATTTAGGGTCCCTTATAGTTAAAAATGTCTATTTGGCTCTTCTTTCCACTTAGAGTTTCTCGAGAATTGATGGATGGAGACTAAAAGTCTAGAAATGGGAAATCCAATTGAAAGTAAAATTGTTCATCTAGTTGGTAGTAGAGGGAAAAATATTAACATGGGACATTCTTCAACAGAAAGGATGGGAAGGCCCAAGCCGATGTCAATTATGCAAGAACGAAAATGAAAGTATAAGCCATCTCTTCATAAATTGCAACTTCACAAAATCTATCTGGGCAAGATTAAATGCAATTATGAAATTCAAAAGTGTATGGACAAGAACTTCGTTGTTGGATTGTTTTAATTCCTGGTCAAAGGAAAAATCTAACATTTCTTATCTACCGACCCTTATCTGTTGGTATATATGGTTGGAGAGGAACACAACAACTTTCGAGAATATTTCTCCTTCTATCCTCTCGGTGGTTACCAAAACTCTTGGCTCCTTTAGAAGAAACCATGTTACCCAAAAACATATACTAGTTCGAGCTTGTTTGATCTCATAGTGCATCGAAAACACTCTTGCATGTTTCAATGGTGCAGCACAATCAGATGGCAAACAATGTGGAGTGGGGGGAGTTATAAAATCATCAGATTCATCAGTTTATAGATGGGTTATGAGCTGTGGTGAAGGAACAAACACAAAAGAAAAACTTCTAGGTGTTTGGGCTACTTTGACACTGGCAACACACTTGTCAATTCAAAAACTTCAAGTTCTGGGGGACTCTAAGGTGGTCATTGAGTGGCTAACAAAAAAACGAAGACTACATGCCAATGCTATCGAGGGATGGAAACTCAAAATTCTGGAATTAATAAAAGATTTTCATGAGATTAGCTTCCAACATATTTACAAGGATCACAACAAGGAGGCAGACACATTATCAAAGCAAACATTTCAAGAACCCGAAGGAAGAATCACTTATTACAATTGGTTAAATGGAACAAAGGGTCCCAAGAGGCACATCTTTCTATTCTAGCTCAATTCTTTTTAATGTTCAATTTTGGAAAAGCTCCATTTTGGCTTTTTTTACTATCTTCCTTAGATTTGGATATGTATACAGTGTATAAGCCTTATCTAAGCTAATACTGTGTAATCTCCATTTGTTGCTAATCTAGATTAAGACTGCAAAGAGTTAAAAAGATTGTTATAACATGAAATATTTTGAACAAGCTCTGCCATAAAAAGTCATAACGAGATTTTCTGTTTTGGTTTTTGAAATTGTAAAAAATTATATATCTAATATAATTGAGCTAATTTTTATTTTGAAAAAAAAACCTTAATATACTTAATATTTCTATACACAATTAATTTATAAACCACCTAAATGCTATTTTAAGTATCACAATACATTATAAGAAAGTACAAACTCATCCATCAAATTATAAACCCAAAACACATAAATCATAAATAAATCCAAACACATAAACTTTCATTCCAAAATGTTCATAGCATCAAACTTCTTTCCCCAATTTTACTCGAAATGGGAAGACTCATAAAACATGTTAATTTAGGGGTTTCAAGTAAATTCAAAACATATATATTAAAAATTAAACTTATGCTATCTTTCTTTCTTTTTTATTAATTGACATGTAAACAATAACATAATTAATTGCATCAAATTTATATTTTTATTA
>JASDQU010816761.1:13815-28375 GCA_032191745.1 Picea mariana
TTAGACAAAAAAAAAGATTTAGGATATTCATTCTTTGAAATTATTGGTGATAAATGTTGGCAGATATATATTTTTTCTAAATCTCTTTTCATTTAGTCAAAAAGAAGATATTGATATCATATCTATATCACAATTTTCAAAGAGATTTATTGGTGGTAAATGTTGGTAGATTTTTTATTTATTTTTAATCTAAATCTCCAAGTATTAGTCAAAAAGGAAGATATTAATATCATATCTATATCACAATTTTCAAAGAGTCAAAGAGATTCACTTGAATTGATATCATTGATCGTAGTATTTCAAAATATTATATTAAGATTGTCTTTTGAAAAAAATAAAAATAAATAATATATCATTAAAAAAATATAAAATACATGATTAAAACGATTAAAAACATTATAAACCATCTCTACTCCTACCACATAGTGTGTTGTTTTTGTATAAATATATTTTTAATTTTATATAAAATATTTTGAGTGGGAGTGAGTGAATATCTTAAGACATGTTGTTTAGGATATTTTTAGATAAAGTTTAAGTAGGAATGTGTTGAGAATTAAAGTTAAGATATTTATAATTAATTTTTACTCACCATTAATTGATTAGTTGTAAGGTGATTATGTTTGTTTTTTTAGTCTTCTCCTCTGTCTTCTGTGTAAATGATGTACATATGTGTATAAATAATAAAAATGAGAATAATAATCGAATATGCTTATCTTGTGGCACATTAGAATATCTTTTATGACTATAAAATGTCAATCATTATACCTCAACTCAACCAACTTATATTAATATATGGGAACTCTTATTATAGAATATGTATTTTAATTATATTAATGTAGAGATCTAAGGATCAACATGGATCATGAATGATCTACATACTAATAGAGAATAATCTATTAATCTGAATGAATAAAAATACATGAGAGGGTCTTCATTTATAGGAATGAGGATACCCAACAAACAAATAAGAATAATAGTTAAGTTGAGAGCCTACGTAAGCTAACAACTCACACGGGCTAGATGTGTTGGAAAATACCAATGCCAACACCCCCCCATAAGCAAAATGTAGGGAGAAAACAAAGATGGGTCCCGACAACAAGGCTTGATGAGGTACCCATGTATAAACTCTCATAAAGGGAGAAAAGGAGAAAAACTCGTAGTATAAAAACTCACACCCCCAAAATAAATAGATCCTCTAGAATTGAGTCTCGACACAAAAGGCTTGATGAGGTACTCATTTACAAATGAGAAAAAATCATATGCTAAGTGTCCCTATGAATGCCAATCCATCTCATCAGAGTGCATGGGTCACTAGCCTCTCCAACCGCCAAATCAATATAGGAATTAGTGTTGTGTACAAGGCTCACTCTGAAGACACTCAATCTCAATCGAACATGGTGAGTAAAAAATCACCCAAGGAAGTGTTACATACCACCCCCCCACGATGTTGAACTGAGTGGAAAAGATGATGGAAATGGATGCCACAAATTATGACTAAAGTATGGAGTACGAGATAAAGGTGACAAATATGCAAAACAACCTAAGCAAGAAACACTCCAAAGTGGTGAGCTCCAAGAGACTGAAAAACAAGGCAGTACATGGAGACAAATGCATGGTTACACTCCTAAAACTATCTGCAAGAGTGACACAAAATCCACTACTCAAAGGTGTAGAACAAGAGGTACCATAAATAGCCATCAAGGAGAACAATCCTCGATATGGGTCCCAACAAACAAGGCCATGTTAAATACCCATTTACAATAGAGGAATCAACATTTGTTCATTAAGCTCATGATGAGAAAAACAATCTCAATTAATAAAATCATGATGGTGTGCAACCACTCACAAGAAAGAGAGTGAAATGCTCTTCACAACTCCTCAAACAAAATGGAAAATGGAGACTTCTCTTAAGAGATATGGCAAAAACTTCGCCAATAACATCTAAAATACAATAAATTGGCAAAATAAACAATCTGCCAAAGGGCCTCCAAAAAAAACTCCATACTTCATATATTTCGTTGACTAGGGTAATTAAACTGTGGTCTCCCCCAAAGAAATCAAAGGCACAACCCAATGCGCCAAAAATATTAATTGATCATGACAACAGGGAAAATATTATAAATTTCTCCCAAAAAGAGGACACCACAAATGCCACTAAAAGCCACACCTCTTTTACAATATAGTACACACTTGATAATGGTGGACATGAAACAATTCCATAAATGAATCTCAACATGAGATGTCGTGTCAAGGGTCAAGTAAGAGGTGTGAACACTATCTTCAAAGCTAGCGACATCTAGGTGGTTGCCCATGTGAAGAAGGGTTGCATTGGATATTGTTGGGAGGATAGGAGGATAGCACAACAATGATTTTAGAAGATCAATTTTCTCTTTATATCAAACCAAGATGTGGTTGAGAGGTGGGCGATTTGTAGAGATACATGAACTGGAGCTCCACAAATCATTGTGATATCCTAGGAATTAGCACCCACTTCCACATTGTAAGAAAGATTAGGTAGAAAAAAATCTGAGACAAATGTTCTGCAGAAAACAAACTATGATTTGGAGTAGAGAAATCTTTTAACCCTTCCTCACTTTGTTCCTCAGGATTCAAGTAAATAAAACTGACAACAATTCAAAAATTGATATAGGCCAACTATAACCAATGGCACATGAAAACTTCAATGCTTAGAGGGGTTTGAAAAACCTCCAAAATTTTTCTCCATGCATGGAATACAAATCATATCGGATTTGTAAAAACAAGCTTGCGAAAGATCCAAAAAATCCAAGATCCCAGATTTGAGATAATTGATCCCACACCTATCCAAGATCTGTGCAGACACACCTAGAGCTGAGACAATGGGTCAAAAACAAGAGGTGAAACAAAAAAAAGTCACACAACTGAGCAAATCAGAAAACAACAGGACAAGTATATACCTGCTCAGAAAATAAGCAGGGCAGGAAGCACCTACTTTGATACCATGTAGAGATTTGAGGATCAACTCAGATCATGAATGATACCCACACTAACAGAGAATAATCTATTAATCTAAATGAATAAAAATACATGAGAGGGTCTTCATTTATATGAATGAATAGATCCAACAAATAGCTAAGAATAATTGTTTAGTTGAGAGCCTACATAGGCTTACATCTCACACAGGCTAGATGTGTTGGAAAACACCAACGCCGATAATTAAAAATGAAATTGTAGTGAATGGGGGTTTCTCGGGTCATTGAAAGAAGAGCATTGATATTGCATCACCAAATCTCAAGTCTCTTAATGATGCTTTCTTCACTTTTTCTTATGCTTTTGTTGGTGCTTGTGAATGTAGTTATGGCCATGTGCAAGTCTTGGATGACTTTGGAAGAACAGATAGCCTATGCTCATGGCTTGTTAGATAAATAAAACAAAGTAGTTAAAACAATGCAATCCATCTTCATTGTATGAAAATCGACTACCAAGAAAAACATCCTTTCAAAAATCATGACCACTATAAAAAAACAACCTTCCAAAGACCATGACAACTAAGTGCGAATAATTTATATGGATATTGATTCAATAACCATGCAAGGACATGGAGAGTCCCAATGGTTTAGTCTCCATAGAAAAATAATATTATCATAACTTGTGAATCGTGTGAAGATTGAATAACCTTTGATTATTAGTCCCTACCAAGTAGGCATTGGTGTAACTGATTGAGGCCATTTGTTAGCCCATACTACAACCTASTAATTTTTTTGGAACTTACCTAATGTTTACTATAGACATAATTTAATTTAGTTTTTTTTTTTAATTAATCAATTTATAAATTGAAAAACAAAAGTTTTAATATTGAATTATGATTGGGTGAGGGGATTGACTTAACTAATATTATGGAGGGTGTGGTGGTAGTTTAGGGTATGTATTCTTTCTTTTTTAAAAGAGGAGGTCAAGTTGACTACCATGTGTGCAATGTATGCCTAGCTTGTCAAAGTGGCTCTACTAGCTCATAAATGAAGGGATGGTGGTTGTCAATGCCACTACAATCGATGCAAGGTGGTGTAATTGTAGGTTATGTCCATAGTAATGGTAGGTACAATTTCCCTTAACTCTTTTGTTGCTCATCATATTTGGCGATGTTGAATTCCTCTATGTTGGATTTATAGTTCCACGTGGTGTGCATTTAAGGGTTGGTGGTGTTTCATTGGTTTCCATACATTGGAATTAATTGTAGTGTGCATTGAACGTTTGGTGGTGTTTCATTGGTTTCTCAACTTTGGATTTACAAGCCCTTATTGTGTGCATTAAATATTTCATGGTGTTCCATTGGTTTCCCTGCATTGATTTTAAATTAAGGTAGTGGTTGAAGGTGGTGGATGGTACTTTTGTTGTTTGAAGTTGTTGTAGGGGAATTTCTCTACATATAGGTGTAAGGTACCAAGTGTATTATAATAAGAAAAAACATAAATACTACATCAAATACCAACAAAACAACAAAATATAGAGAATAACAACACCAACAATGATACCTCTATTGATAGAAAGCCAAGTTAACCTACCTCTTCAAGGGGGGACCTCTAGTATAGCARAGCTCTATTACAATAATTCTCAAGRCAATACTTTCCCATGCCTTCTACTCCTATATATACTAATTCTATATTATAAAGAACATTCTAGAGGAAGATCTTTCTAGAAGCGAAAGCTTCTATTAAGTCTTATTACATTAGACTTGTTCACATTATTATATAGGCCTCATTTACTAATTTCGACCTTTATTACATAGAAAATATATTATTTACGTGAGGGGTTAGGAGGTTAAGTCCCTAACATGCCCCTCCCCTTGAAAACAAACCTTGTACTCAAGGCTTGGGATGAGGAAGTTGTTGCAGAATGGTAGTTAGCTCCCAGGTGGCATCCTCTGGTAGTGTATCCTTCCACTGAACTAAAACTTCCTTGATGGTGTGTTGACATAGATGATGTTCATGCTAGTCCAAGAATTTTTGTGGCTACAACCAAATGGATCCTTCTTCATCCAACTTAGGGAGGTTGGTTTGAGTCTGACTCTTAGTTCCAGTCACTTTCTTTAAGCACAAGACATGAAAAATAGTATGGAGCTTAGAGTGACTATGAAGAGATAACTTCTAGGCCACTGGCTCCACTCACTTGAGAATTGAATAAGGACCATAAAATTTGGGGGTGATTTTTTGACAATGTTCAACTTTAAGTGAAGTTTGTTTGTAAAGTTGCAGATGAAGAAACACCTTGTCCCCTTCAACAAATTGACGTTCTGAATGACCTTGATCTGCTTGTTTCTTCACGTGATTCTACGCCATGACCAAATTTTCTTTGAGGGTACTGAGAATGGATGTGCGGATTGTCAGAGTGTTGTCGACCTCTTGAACCTTGGAGACATTTGACATGTATGAGAGAACTGGCGATGGATTTTTCCCATAGACTACTTCAAACAGATTCATGCAAGTGGCAGTATGGTAAAATGTGTTGTACCACCATTCAACTAGGGGTAACCATAGATCCTACTGATTTTTTCAATCAAATGCACAACACCACAAATATGTATCCAAACACTTGTCAACAACTTAAGTTTGTCCATGATTTTTGAGATGATAGGTGGTGCTGAGATGTAATTGGGTTCCTTAGAGCCTGAAAAATTCTTGCCAAAAATTGTCGATGAAAGTTGGATCATGGTCGAAGACAATAGAATGAGGCATGCCATAGAGTTTGAATATATTATCCATAAAAATTTGAGTCACTCTAAATACGGTGAACGAGTGTTGAAGAGCATATTTGGAAAGGTGATCTACTACCACCATGATGATCGACTTATTTCTTGATTTAGGTAAAAGACAACAATGAAGTCCATATAAATATCTATTCAAATAGTAGGTGGAACCAAAAGTGGTTGGAGTAGGCTTAGCAATTTGACTGTTTCACCCTTATTGCATTGAAAAATATCACATTCAACCATAAAGGTGTGGATGTCCTATTTCATACCTTCCCAGAATTTAATATATATATATATATATATATATATTGACCCTTTCATAGGTTTTGGTAAATCCTGAATTCCCTGCGGTGGGTGAAGCATGAAGCTTTGAAAGCACAATGGATTTAAGGTTCAACTATTTATTTAAATATAGGTGACCTTTATAGCTAATCTCTTCTTGGTGCGAGAAGTTCCCTAGAGAATCTTGAGAATCCTATTGCAATTGTTGGATCGAGCTAGAAAGTTTTGGGTCTTGTAACCATTCATGTTGAATGTCTTGAAACCAATCTACTACAATGAAAGAGAGGGAAAAGAGGTACCCTTCTTCTTCACATTTCCTTGAAAGAGAATCTACAACCAGATTTTCTTTTCCCTTCTTGTAAATGATCTCATAATCATATCCAAATAGCTTGGTTGCCTATTTTTGTTGCTCCAAGGATGAAATTATTTGCTCCAAAAATAACTTGAGGCTGTGATGATCAATTTTAATTTGGAAACATTTCCCCAATAGATAGGGATGCCAAAGATCCACTGCATGTAGAATAGCCAACATTTCCTTTTCATAGGTTGATTGGACCAAATGTCTCTCCAAAATTGGTTTTCTAGTAAAAGCTAATGGTCAACCATCTTGCATGAGGGCTACCCTAACTCCTTTCCCAGAAGCATCACATTCCAACACAAAAGTCTTGGTGAATTTTGGTAGTTCCAGGATAGGAGTCATGAACTTAACCTCTTTCAAAGATTGAAAGGATTGATCATGGGGTCTCCACTTAGTGAAAATATGACATAACACCTACGTTCATGGGATATTAAATAATACCCCTAATTTCACTAGATCTTGAAAAATACCTCCCAAAATCCTTTTTTTGGACCCCCCTCCCATTACGCATTTCCAATAAAAACCCCTTATTTTTACTAGATATCCCATATTTTTACAAGATTCCACTTTTTATACCCTCCAATACCAATAACCCCCTCGTACCCTACATCACCCCCCCAATACCTACAATATATTGACCCTATTTTCACAATTTAAAAACCCCCTTTATGAATGAACGTGATAAGATATTGGTCAACAAGGTGAAGCCCCCATGGGATTGATCAACTATGAAATTATAACTAAAAGAATTCTTTTTAAGGAGATCAATGAGAGGAGCTGCAATTTTTCGATAATTCTGAACAAACTTGAGATGATAGCCTATTAAACCCAAGAAACCATGCACACTTTTAAGAGTTTTAGGGCGAGGCCAATCCTTCATAGAATCATTTTTCTTAAGATCCACCTATACACCATGTTACAGGTGAATCCTCCTGCGGACAAGTGGATTCCCTCTTGGTCTTTAGACTCCTAAGGCCAAGACAGAAAAGTTTTTAACATAGACACTGACATCCTTTTAGGTCTAATCAAGCTAATATACGAAGGAGAAGAAGAAAGATATGTACCTTATTAACGACATTTGTCCTTGCAAAGTCCAGGCTGAGCTTCGATCCTAAGCTCCCTGATAGGTCCTGTAGAACAAACAAAGATATAATGGACTTCCTATTCTACTGAGATTATCTCAAATATAGATCTATCTACTGAAGACAAACTCATGTGGAACAAACATAAGTTTGAAAGAAACAGGCCAAGCATTGATATATTGATAAGAACAAGTAAACGTGCTTACAATCCTTTGATGAAGGTGCAACAACTTCTTCCAGTTCTCCTTGTCCAACCCCTTTTCTCAAGTAATCTACACTGATTTCTTTGATGACATCTCACTTATGGGATCATAAGTTTGGTGTAATTCTCAATCTCCACATCTTTTTTGTTAATACCACTTATAGAATCATAAGTTTGGTATCAATCTCTAATGTGTCTTTCACCATGAGAAGGCCTCCTTATATAAGCTTGGAGAGGACCAACCACTTGAGAGATCTTTGGGATAAGTTGAGGATTATTATTCTTTAGTTGAGAATCTTCCCTAAGATCATGCCTTGATCTTCTATTCAAATCCAACCACCTTCAAAAATTGAGGGGAATCTTCCCTGTTTTAGCTCAACAAACCAAAAATCCGCTCAAAAAAGGTAGCGCTCCCCCAAAAGGGTACACAGAGCATTTGAATGCTCCCCCAAAGAGGCCCAGGGAGCACTGACACTCCCTAACAGTGGGTAGGGGAGTGATACCCTCCAAAATCTATTTTTGAGTGGTTTTTCTTGTGGCAAAAGGCTTGTACTCCTTGTCAACTGATTTCTCTTGTTCAAAACTAGTCTTTGAGGTGTCTTAAGTGTCCTTATGATGTCGTTAGAGGCACGACATGGGAAATATGGCAGTATGATGTTTTTGACACTTGTGGTCAATATGCGACACTTGCGGACAAGATACGACACTTACAACACTTGTAATGACGACACTTGCGACACTATTGAAGTGAGTAATTTTGATGTGTAATAGATTGCCCCCCAAAGTGAGAAGTTAGAAGACGATGATGACTAAAGTAATTTGTAGACTTTTTCAAGCAAGGGTATGGATGCAGAGAAGCTGGAAAAAGTTGCACACAACCATCAAACAAATATTATGACATGTTTCAAACCCAAGGCAGGCATACCTATGCTCGAGTGATAAAAAAATTTTAGGTATGGATGCCATAAAATACACTGCATATCCATAATTATATCGATAACAGGTATAACCACTGAATATACAATGTGGATCTATACTCCCATGACCTGAACTGTTCATAGCCATAAAGAATACACAGTGGATCTATGAGACGATAAGACATATCCACGACCAATACAAAGTGAATCTATGTAACAGTATATGTGTCATAGTTCAAAAGAACTCCTTCGCAACCTGGGAAAAGTATACATAAGAGTGAAAACTCAACCCAGGGTCTTCTTACCGATCCCGATGTAGTACGAAACTAACCATGTGAATAGATGGCCTGATGTCGAACATGGTAGAAACCACTTGATTACCAGTCAATGAGGTAAACCGTTAACAAGCACGAGGGAGAACACCATTGATGTCAATGATTCCCAAGGTACTCTAGTACATTCCGACGAATGTGAATAGATGAGTTGAAGTCAAACATCCATGGAATCATCCAATCAGATGTCAATGATGTAAACCCACTGTCAGACACGAGGAGGCCTGCCATTGAGGCATGCAGGTCCCAAAGTACTAACTGGTTTCTAAGTCGAGTTCTTGGATAATGTGTTGAAGTTGACAGGAATAGACTCGTCGAAGGAGGGCCTTGATGTATCCCCCATCAACGACACGAAACTGACATAGAGATGTAATTAGTAGATCAAATGAACATGGATTAGCACAGGTATTGAAACAAGATATTTGTGATGGCTGACTCTCGAGATAGATACTTCCCTTGAACACTGAGGCACAACAACAGAAAGTTGACATGGACCAAAACTTGATGATGCAATGGATGTTGTGACTTTCATCAGGTGACCCAAAGGAGTAAAAGAAACTCAGAGGATTGGCTCAGTGCAAAGCTTCAACGGATTAAAATGTGTGCAAAGACAAAGTGTCGTGTTCAAGGGAAACCGTAAGAGCTACTGGTAGTGTTCTCAAAAAAATGCTTGGCTTGATTCCTTCAATTTTTTCCCCATCTAGATAGATGAGTACCTCTTTTTAATTTAAAGAGCTTGAGGAGGGTAATGCATGCTCGATATAACTCACCTTTGGTAAGTTCCTCTTCCTTTGTTTAACGAACTGGAAGAAGTAAGGGTTCGGTCCCATACGGGCCCTTCAATGTATGATTGTTTAACGAGTCCAGAGAAGGTAAACTCGGTTGTTTTTCATATTTAGAGAGTTTGAAAATGACTTAAAGACAACTCCAATGTGGTCCTTTTTCATAATATTAGTCTAGCGAGGCCGGAAAAGAGATAAATTATCACTCAAAAGATGCCCTTTCAAACCTTTTAACGAGTGGGAAAGGAAGCAAGATCACTCGGAAATCTTTTCATGTTTAGAGAGTCTGAAAAGAACTTAAAGATGACTCCAAAGGATTCCTTTTTCATATGTCCATGCGAGCCTGAAAAAGAGATAAAAGGTTGCTCGGTTGCATTCTCATGTATTTACAAGCACGAGAAAGAACAAAGACTCAACTTGATAACTTATTCTCATGTATTTACGAACACGAGAAAGAACAAAGACTAAGCTCGGTACTTTTCCCCCAGCTTGAAAGCTAGTGGATTAACTCCAGAATGATCATCAAAGGCTGGAGACATGCCCTCCAAGCTTCAATTCATTCACCGACTTTGAGCTTGTCACCAATTTCTCTACTAGATGGAGAAAAAGGATAAGGGTGGATGAAAAGAAGGTTCAAGAGAGGTGATTGTTTCATTTTTTAACGAGCTTGACACAGGAAAAGAACTATGCTCAAGAATCTAGGTTCAATCCCTAGATTTTTGTTTCATTGTTTAACGAGCTTGCCACAGATAAGAGAAACTGTGCTCGTGGACTGTCCTTGATCACGGCTTCCAAGAGAATAACGCTCTGGAAGGACACCATGTCAAGGGACAAAACTCGGTCATGGCTTCCAAGAGATCTTCACTGGATGGAAGAAAATAATTATGGAAGGAACACATGTCAAGGGTCATGACAGGGGTAAGGAGACAAGGCTCCAATAGCCCTACCGAAGAGATTACCATGTCAACTACCAAATCCAAATCATCGAAAGTTGAAGTCATGGGAGACAACGGAAAATCAACATCAGAAGGGAAGATAGAGTGTATATATTCTCAAATTTCTTCGCGAGGGGGAAGAAAAGAGGATTGATGATGGTTATTATCTCGAGGTAGCTCGTCGACACTAAGCATTTCCAGAATAGATTCATCAGAAGGAAAAATTGCGTAAATGTAGTCGAATGAAGAAGACAAGGAATTAACCACGATGGAATCGAGTAACTGTCAGGTGCCAAGAGATGTTGGTCATCTGAGGAGGGAGAGGCAGATTGGATAGAAACGTAAGAGGTTTCATTTGGACTAAGTGGCATGGTGTCACCTAGTGCATCGAATTCCAAAGGACTAGGTACAATCCAAGGGTCAGATGATTCCAAAGATTGATAAGTCGTGGTCGAAATCATATAGACGGTGGAAATATGATGTGTAGTCGGTGGAAGTGGTGAAGGGAAGGTACCCATAAGGCTAGAATCTTTCAACAAGCCAACACCAACGCTTTCATATGTGATCTTTTGATCTCCCAAGAATGGAATATTGTTGGTAGCGGGAGAACGAGCGTCAGGTGTGCAGAAATCCAACTGATCGATGGTGACAATTTTGCCTTGATGAGGAAATTGCACACATCAAAAAACTGATGAAGCAACAATGGTCATAGAATAGAACCAACTTCTTCCGAGCAACAAGTTGTAATAGAGGGGAGCATCGACCACCTCGACGTCAACAGAGACGGTTTTGCCGCCCAATTGGACGAACATGGACTGCAAGAGTCTGTGCAGATGACTCACCCATCAAATGCATGTAACATCATCGTGGATTTATTAAGTGTGGTTGATTTCAAGCTTTTCCAATAGGCTAGAGACATGACACAAGTTGAGGCTCCCTCATCCAGAATAGTTCGGTGGATTTGTTGATTGTGAACAAAAACATCAACTTGGAAAGAAAGTTGGTGAGAGAGTCGAGATGTAAAATTATCCAAGTTAAACATGATATTGTTAGACGAATCAGGATCAAAAGTTCCAATAGTAGCCAAGAGCATTCTACATTGACTGGGACGTGTTGTAGAACTTCTAACGCAGACATAGCACACGGTGCTTGAGCCAGATCTTCAATGATGTTGTAGTGTTGAGTGGTATGTGAGCTAGGATTAAAGGTATACTTTCAGATAGTGCTCTTAGGAGGGTGTAAGATAGAGTTGAACGTAGGTTTCTCGATCTGGAGTGGTCCAGTCGGAAAACTGACGGACAAAGGACTAATGGAGGATGGTGATGGATCCTGTGGAGAATCGTTAGTGATCTTCCCTTTGTCTTGTTTAACTGGTGTGTCGTAGGTCATCGAGCGAGTGGTTAAATCAATCCCATTGAAGATATAGATGTGGGTACTTGTCGAGGCTTCATCATGAGAAGTGTGGCTGGAACTTCCCCCTGGAGAGGGGGTTTGAGTAAGCATAGATTGTTGCTGAAGAAAAGGCTGAGTAAGCACAACAGATTGGGAATTCCCTTTAAAGAGTTTGGCTACTTCATTCTGATGTGGACAGTCTTGAGTGTAGTGTTTGTCACCACATATAAGACATGGGAACTTCGGTTTCCGTTGTGGTTTCTTTTTGTTAGCAGGTGGTGGGTTTTGAGTTTTTGGTTGTTCATTATTATTTTTCTTTTTCTTTTTGTTCTTTGTCTTATTCTTACCTCTGGTTTGCTATGAAGGGGCAGATTGAACTACATTCACCTCTAAGATTTGAGTTTGGGGGGAGGTAGAGGAGGGTGTGGTCAAACTGGGAGTGGATGCTGGAGCAGATCGATTTTTCGTTCCAGTCGACTGGGAAATAGATTGGGTTTTGACGAAGCCGATAACTCCATCTGCATGTGACGTGGATGACAGTTTAGATGGATCAGTATTAGCACGGGTAGCATTTGGGATTAACTCATACAAAGTACCAGATTGGGAATAGACGAAATCTAAGTACTGAGCCCTAGCAATGGCCTCTTCCTCAGTGACTACACCACCCATAGCGACATCAGGAGCAATCGGGGGGCACAGTGATTTAGTGAACCATTCCATCAATAATTGGTCAAGAATGACTGCTTTGATCAATCATCGTTGTCGTCTCCACTCATGAATATGATCGGAGATATGGACGGATTTTGTTTGATGAATGGAGTTCAAGAGTTCGGTACCCATATCATATCGAATGGGTAGTTGAAAGTACGTGAGAAATGACATGGCAAGGGAGTTAAAATATTGGAAAGAACCACATGGAAGTTCAATATACCACTTGGTTTCCAAGCCTGTAAGTGTTCGCTGGAAAAGACATAAACGGATAGAGTCGTCCATTAAGAAGTTTGATGAACACCATAAATGGAAATTCATCACATGGTTATTTGGGTCTTCTCCAGGTTTGTCGTCAAATTTTGAAATATCATAAGGTAGTTTAGCCGGAATCACTGGCCAAAAAGGATAATGACATATAGGATCATTGGTCAACCGAGACAAGTCTGGGAGATCCAGAGTAGCAAGGAACAGTAACTATCGGTTAACCTGAGGGTGATATTGGTGTGGCATAGGAACACCAGTAGGACCATAAACTAGATTAGGTGGATAATTGTAACCAGTAGGTCCTCCTGCATACGGTTGTTGTTGAATAGAATAGAGAGGATTCGAAGAGGGTTGAGAAACATTTGGGAGCAGAGGATAACCTGATGGATTTTGAGGATTATAATTTGGTTGATGGGTTTTTCCATAAGGTGGATAGGCATGTTGTCCATAAGGAGGTTAAGGTTGTTTTTGTCCTTGAGAATGTTTCCCCCCAGGGAATAGCGGATTTCCCGGAAAAGGAGTGTGCCAAGGATTGGGCATTGTAGACTCATTATGTCCAAAAGGTTGATGATGGGCTCTAGTTTGAGGTTGTCCCCTAGCATGAGGTTTCCCTCCAAATGGAGGTTTCCCTCCAAAAAGAGGTTTCCCCCCAAACAGAGGTTTCCCTCCAAACAGAGGTTGTCCTCCAAACAGAGGTTTCCCTCCGAAAAGAGGTTGCCCCCTAGCATGAGGTTGAGTCCCTAGAATTTGGAAACCAGACATAAGAGATTGACCGGTGCAACTTAATGGATTAGAGCCACCAAGACCGGTCCCTCCAGGTTGTTGTGCAGGTATAGAACTTCCGAGTATAACTTGGGTAGTGTTGACAATGGAAGGATTGAGTGCTCTGTACCCAGGGGGAACTGATGAGGAAGGTCGAGATGATAGTGGTGTACCAATTGGAGCTTGGCTAACCACCACATTACCGATGGGAATAGTCGCAATGTGAGGGACCATCATAGAATGGGCTATCTGGAGAGAAATAGTGGAACTTGGACCAATAGACTGCATGTCTGGACCAATGGAAGGTGCGATGGAACTGATGGTTGTACCAGTAAAATGATCTAAAGGTACAATATAGGTAACAGATTGATCCGGATTATTTTCGGCACGAAATGAGAAAGAAATGCACAGAGGTATTGTAGATATTCAATAATATAACAGAAATGTATCAGAGATGCAACCATAAACACAGATATACAGTAATACACGATTTCTATTAATCAGAGAAATGTACAGAGACTGTAAAGATACAGAGTCAAAGACTCGCTAGAATGGTGGAAGCTTATCTCTGAGAAGAGATGTGACCGCTACTCGCATTCGCAAGAAGATGATTACAATGAGGCTATGAAGGCCCTTTTACAATAAATGGGAATGCAAAAAGTCCTAAACATCCAAAAACCTAACCCTAGGAGATGAAGTGCCAAAAGTCATGTGGGCCCTGTTTGGGTAAGTGAGTACATCAACTTCCCGGGGTCGTAACTTTTGCATACGATCTCCGTTTTAGGCGTGTGATAGCTCGTTGGAAAGGTATTGTCG
>JASDQU010816762.1:1503-12192 GCA_032191745.1 Picea mariana
AATAACAGAAAGTAAAATGCACCTCCTAAAGACCTAGTCTGCATAGGCCCACAAATATCAGTATGCACAAGATCTAACACATCTCTCTTTTTCTTATCAGAATTAGAGGGGAATTCATCTCTGTGCATCTTTCCTAATGCACATCCATCACAATAAACCTTCTCATTTTTTAACATGGGAAGTCCTTCGACCATATTCTTTTTCTATAATAACAATAAATCAGGATGATTGATGTGTCCATACCTTTGATGCCAAAGAATATATGTTGGCATAGTTGCAGAAGTCGGTGCATGATGTGCTTTGCTGGTAACATCAAGTTTGTACAGACCTCTTTCTCTAACTCTCGTTGCAACAATTTGGAAGTGGTCCAACAGATCCTTCACTATGCAATAATTCTTGAATAATTCAACCTTCAAGTTCTGATCTGTAATGGTGGACACAGAGATCAAATTTTTCTGTATTCCTCGCACATACACCACATTGTGAATGTGACGAACAATACCATTCGACAATGTTACAGGAATGTCTCCATATCCCTTAATCTGATGAGCGCGGTCATCTCCAAGATATATGTTGGCACCATTCTGTGTTTCTTTAAAATTAGCATATCAATTTTTATTACAAGTCATATGTATTGATGTTCTATAATCCACAAACCAGGCATCGGAATCATCCATTTCAGCAGATAAAGCAGCGTTAGATACAAACAACCTAAGATCCCGTGAGTCAAAGTTCGAGAATTCATCAATATCATCACTAGCAATAAATAATCTGAGATCTTGATTTGATGATTTTTCTGCATAATGACCTGAATGTGTTCTAGGTTTATTTCTAGCCTCATCACTTTTCTTCTTATGGCAGTCTTTAACCATATGTCCAGGTCGACCACAATAAAAACAACTCTTAGACTCATTCCTATTAGATTGCATACCTTGATTTGAAGATTGTCTTCTCTGCGATGAACTGCCTCTCTGCCATGAACCATCTCTCTACCATGAACTGCCTCCTCTGCCTCTTACTCCTGATCTCCCTCTCGCAGATCTATTATTTGACCACAGTGCCAAATCTTTACTTGGAGGCTTCAGATTCCCACATCTCTCTTCTTCTTGCAGCAAAATACCTATCAGTTCTTCAAACGTAGGAGGTTTCTCCCTTGCTGCAAAACCTGTTATGAACATATGATAATCTTCTAGCATACCATTTAAGGTAATAGTGACCAGATCAGTGTTGGAAACAGTTTCCCCTATATTTACTAACTTGTCTTTCACCTCTTTAATACTACCCAAAAATGAACTAATAGATTCATTTCCATCCATCTTAATGCCTAGCAATTTAGTTTTCAAAAACAAAATGCGATTTGTGTTGCTAGTTTCATACAATGCTTTAAGAGCTGTCCATGTTGCAACAGAAGTTGTAGCGTCTCTAATATGTGGAATTATGCTATCTTTAACTGACATGCGCAACAATACCTTTGCCTTGTTTTCGTGCTTCTCCTAGTTTTGGATCTATGCTGTTGTCGCACCGGCAGCCATATCAGGTTTCAATTCAGTTCCCTTCGCAATGTTCCAGACACCATAGCCCTCCATGAGCATCTGCATCTTGAATTTCCAAGTTAATGAAATTCAAGCCATATAACTTGTTGGCTTCATTGAGGTAGGTCTCTGCAAGCGGATTCGCCATCGCTTCATTGAGGTAGGTCTCTGCAAGCGGATTCGCCATCGCTTCATTGAGGTAGGTCTCTGCAAGCGGATTCGCCATCGGATTCGCCATCGCTTCATTGAGGTAGGTCTCTGCAAGCGGATCCAGTCCCTCTCCCCGTGGCTCTGATACCATGATAAACTATGCGAAACAAACAACACGGTGAGGTTATGCTCACTTCTATATTATTCAATGAAGACAGATTACATCCTTATATAGGAAAAGACTCGACCGAGTCGGTTACATGCAAACCAAAGACAACTAGACTCTTAACTAAGAACTAACTCTTAACACGCCTACAACTGACTCTCAACTGGCACTTTCTCCATTATTTCCAAGTATGAATAACTCACTCATTGAAGTAATAAGACAAAGAGGATTCGACAATTTACCAACTCCAGTGATAATTCAAAGAAGCACATGGTGATTGTGCACAAACAACCAACAAAAATAACATGTCCTACTTCTCCTAAGTAAACTTATACATCAACACCAACCGACCTCTATTTGATGTCCATAAGAGGGGAATAATCAACCACTATTTGATGTTCATAAGATGGCAAGAATCGACTAGACGTAGAGTTGTTAAGCTGAATCAACCCATCGCTCGACAGAGGTTTCGATTTGAAGCAATAATCGACTGGAGAAGTTGACCCACGTACACCATTCGACCACGCGGCATAGACGTCGAACAATGGAAGTGAAAGGTGGCGTGGGGAACATTCGTCTCTTTCTCCCACATCAATAGAGACAATACTACCGAGGGAATGGAGTGAATCCTTTAATGATCGATCGACTGTGTAAAGATCGATAGTAGACCATGTACCATGTTCTCTGGTTGTGACGTTGATATGGATAGCTGACTTTTCAAGTCTCTAAACTGCAAGGTAATTTAAGCTAGGGTTCCTCAACGTCCCTGATGAGAAAAGATTCAGATCGTTCATTTTCCTGTTGACATCACCATCAAACGAGAGGCCCTGCTGGATGAAGAATACATTATACGGGAGTCGACCTATTATAACTCATCAGGAAAACCGTAAAAAGAAGGCTTCGTGGTGATATCGACCTGGAGAATTTGTTTGCTGGAAAATATATCGACCTGTAGAAGCTATTGCTTGGAAGAGATATCGACCTAAGTTCTAGCCGATTGAAGAGATAAAGTGTTCGGCTAATCGACGGGGAAAAAGACTGGACCATATCGATCGCCGCTAACTATCAGAAACAATGTCTTCTGGGAAATCTAATATCCGTGGATTATTATTGGCGATACTATGGTGTGGATGGTAACAAGCCTTACACCGATTTGTAGTTGCGAATTTTCTCATTATTATCATTATTAAGCCGAAAGGCGTACACTTATTGATAATGGGCAGATTTAATAGGGGTTTAGTGCTTAATAAGTTTTCTATGAACAACATTAAATATGGCTGGAATATTCTTAATAGTCACACAAAATAAACTAATGTGATTTCAATCATTAACTTCCTAGCTATTATAAAGACATCCGTTTATGTGTTTACTTTTTTACATTTACCTAATCATATTTAAAAATTACTTTGATAGCTAACTGATTGCCACGTAAGAGAAATTAAAATATTAACACCAGATAAATGATCGTTTGTTTATTAATCAATAATAAAATTTAATATATTCTTTTAAGGATTCTTTTCATCTTATAAGCCTTTCGGTATTGATCAACCACAATTATATGACTGTGCTAATTTTTATTACTATCTGTGCAAACAAGCATCTATATCGACCTCTCGTCTTCGAGACCGTAGTGGATTCGTTCAACAACAAGAGCGGCGATGGTGGTAGCTCTAGAAATGGACACTAAAAATTACTTCTTGCAGGAGCTCTACTAAAATTATTTGTGTCGATCCCAGATTCATTCGTAGAGTGAATGCCCTTCAAAAGGAATTCGAACCCCGCCCGACGATATGTTTTATCTTTGCTGACAAAGACGGGAATGACATGGGGAAAAGCACATCTTCGCACCATCATCTCCTACTTCTATGCACATGGTGGTCCACTGGATTGACGACATCTGGAGTCGACCGAGTAAAAATCGACCAAGAGAAAAATTTATTCTATGTTCCTCAAGGAGAAGTCGATAACGCAGTCGACCAGAAAAAGAAAAATCGGTAGAAGGACCTACAGAAAGAAGAGACATATATTTATACCCAAAACCTAGGTTTACCAACAGTTATGGGTTGGTTGTATATTTGATCAACTTTTTGGGTTCCCTCCATAGTAGAAACAATTTTTTGATGTAAGTCGACTCACCTAACAGCACGAATATCGACTCGACCGACCAATGAATGTAATTCGACCGGGAATCAAAGTTATGAATGGTCGGTTGCACTTTACAAATGAAAGGTTACATACTTGAACAAAGTAGTCATACAAACAAAGGTTCACACCTTTATGGTTTGATCAATAGAAACTCGTGCTTATGGAAACATAAGAATCTAAGACATATGGCAGTCTAAACAGATTTTTCTGACAGTATTTCCAAATTAATGGGGCACTTTTCATTTTCATGTCGATCCCAAATACTCTGAAACTATACGGATGATCGGATGAATATCAAATTTGCAGCTAATTAGTGGTGAAATTTTTCAAAGTACACAAAAATAAAGAATCCATGGACGACTTGGAAGAAAAATCGAAATCTATGCAAGGCGAATTGACTGCAAAACAAATAGATCGTGGGGCTAGTCGACATCTAGAAAGAATCGACCGAGTCAAGTCTTGGTCGATGATGTGAATGCTGGACTTTGTCGAAACGCGGATTAAAGATTGGACGAGAATGATTGACTCCACATGTGGGTCGACCTGGCAGGGAGCCGACTAAAGGAAGTCGACCATTGACTTGGCCTCGGTGAAAATAGATGTCCAATATATTTTACCCATTAACCTTGTGGTATTGAAAAGCCTATCAAGTCTTGTAAAAGAGTTGTTTATGGAGTACAAACTTTACGAATAATATGTTCCATGAAGGGCATTAGTTTAGTTGAGTATTTAATGTAGTGAGTTGTAAAAGCAAGCAGGTCGAGTTGGCCCATAGAGGAAGAGAATCGAGTCGACTCATGTGTTAGCATATTCGAGACGCAATTAAGTCAAGTCAGAAAAAATTATATATATATATGCATGTTGATTGATCACACGTGGATACAAGGAGGGGTTTAAACGTGAGAATTCAAAGGAAGGTGATCCCCTCCGTCATTGTAATATAAGTCATTGTCTTACTAGGTTCGGTCGATACCCAGTGAATGTCATGAAGCTAAGCTATGCATAGGAAAACACTATGTATTTATGTTTTACTAACTCTTAGAGTCGTAATTATAGTCAATCATCCTTCATGTAATATACAAATGCAAGATTCCATACATTGCCAGAATTGTTGCATCACAATCATGTTAGAAAGCACCAACCCGATATAGACAAAGCATATGAGGATGAATCAAGACTCTTGGAGCAACAACTGATAAGAAATAGAGCAATGACTAAGTACTTGAACAAAAAAATGAGCATCGATAGAGGAAAATTTTGGAGCGGGTAAGTGAGAAGAGCACTTATGGTGAACAACGGTCGAAGGCATTCAAGAGAGACATTTTACACACACAAAGCTCTTAAAGAAAAGATGATGACAAGAAAACCAAATTAATTGATCCCCTGAGTACAAGAGTTGCAGAATAGTTTTTGGGTTGTGACAACAAAAGAATGGTATGAGTGGCCAATGGCATAGACCCTCATCGATCCCCTATAACGAATCCTCCAAAAGAAAAATCCTAATAGAGTGTGTGAGCAGTCTAGGTCTGAACTGAGCGACCCACTTGGAAATAACAATAGCCAAGGAAACTCTTGATGAGGAACGTAGAACATGGAGATCGAGGAGATGGGACCTATAATATATAGTCACTCACATACAGTAGAGGCTAATCACGGTAAACCTTGTATATGTCTATCAGCCTATCTAGTTGGCGGTTGTTGCGGCTGAGTTATCTATGCAAACCGGTATGGATGGGTGGCACAAAATGAGGATACTTTTGTAGCACTAGAGACCTAGAACATTAGTGCACGCTTCCTCTAGACAAGCAAGGAATTGAGTGTGGGGGAGATGTTGGGAGGCCTTTTAGGCCCTTGCAATAGTCATCATACTTTAATACATAAGTAAATATAGGAATACATATGTAATAAGGATAAATACGTAAGTAAGTACAATTATGTAACATAAATGATCTTAAGGAATGATTAGTTGGAGTGGGTACAACAGCTCCAACCATATCTCATATGTATTATACTCATAACTAAAGAATAAATGATGGATTGGTTTACCTTCCCAATTACTCTCTCACATTCGTGAGTATGTGTGTGTGCTTCAATGTAGTCTCTCTGTGAACGTCGTTGTAATCTATAAGATTACAAGAGTGGCGAAAAAATTCTCAACTCCGGCCGACCTGAAAATCAGTCATCAACCATCACTGATTTCATTTTGGGACCAAACATTTCACCACTCTAGAAAACTCGACCATCGACTATTAGCTACCATCATTTTCCTTTGGAAAATTCAAACACTTAGAAAATTTTGATCAAAACTCTGATGAACCTGCATCGTTGATCTACCATTTAGAATGATCTCGATCATTGATCCATCAAACATCACCTGACTTTGTTGAGGAACCTTGACCGATGATATGATCCATTTCCCAAACCCCTTAAATTGAATCTTGACCATTGATCAGCCCCAACATCTCAACACTAGAAAATGAATCCAGACTGTTTATTTGATCCATTTCCAAAACAACTAAAATTAAATCTTGGTTATCGATTCAATATTTTTTCAAAATGGCCGAAAATGAATCCAAGTTGTTGATCTACTAGACCTTAGCAACGTATAAAATCCTTATACTTTTTTAAATTTATGAAAATGAATCCAAGTCATTGATCTCGATATTGAGTGTGATCTCATCCATCAATTATTCAAGCTCTCCTAGCTCAGTCAACCTCCATTAAAATGTGAATTTCGACCTTGTAGGTCGAATCTAACTCTATAATTTGACAGATTAATTCCATTAAAAATATCAAATAGTTATGAGGAAATCATATCTCAATTTTTTTCTCATGAAATTGGGGATTTATTTATGGTTGTCAGTGTCTTTCCTCAAATTCATCACATATCAAAATCTATGACAATGAATTTGTCCAAATTCACACTCATTCTTGGCCCATAGGGGTCTAGTGTTGAACTTAATTTCTCATACCACTTTGTAACATACCTAGCTCCCAGTTGGGTCATGTCACTACTAAAATGACCAAATTTAATTGTATGATACCCAATATATATGCAGAAATAACACACACCATGACATTCAAACTCGTGTAGCTATCTATGTTGCTTAAAAAAATAATTGCAATAACTATAAATATGCACAACGACAACTAAACAACATATAATAATATTCAACCACATAAATAAATATTTTAAGGAATATTTCTACTCAAAACAAGTAGCATTTAACCAATATAACTCAAAGTAATTTGCACAACAACTATATCATCATTTAACATAAATGAACACAACAAATATAACACTTATCTTATGAAGGTATGCAACGCATTGCAAAGGATGAACATTCCTCCCAACCATAGAAATGTTGCTCCAATTCTCAATAGAAAGTTACCCCTGAGTTGGGGCTACAAGTCCACAAGAGACGATGATCCCTAAGGCTGGGTAATGTCCCACTCTCAACAGTCACACTCATACCTAATTCCAATCCACCAAATCTCTTTCCCTCAACCTACACAACCCAAGTGATGGAATTACCCTTCACTAATCATAGTCCCTCAATCCTTTCCACTCCCCTTCAACGCTTCCAACATAGGTTGAACAAGAAATGTTCTTGTTGGGACCTTAAGAATTCTACATTTTCAACACTATTTCACCCAACAGCAAAATGTGTGCTTTCCATGACTAATTTAAAACAACACGTTACTCCTAGGAACACAACCTCTTTCTCCATGAATTTTCAGCTCCAAACAGTTGCTAAACTTGTCCACAACAATTGCCTTCAAAATTCAACACTCAAAAATCCTTTGTTGGCCAAAACAATCCATGTAAAAATTGCTCTCTATGCAAAAACATGAATCTGTAATTCTAGTCTACTACCCAAATCAATTTCCTCTCTTTCTCTTTCTTACTCATCTTGCACTCTTTTCCAGGTTGATTGTACTTAGTCTCCATGCTCTAAGTATCCATGGGAAGTGACTCTGACACCAACCCTCGTACATGAATTCAATGATTGGGTTCTAGAACACTCAACAACTAATGGAAGGTTCATGGTAAGGATAATTTATAAATAAATTGTTTGGGTTTAATAAACAAGAGTAAACTCTCCCTCTTGGACCCCTTCCCTCTCTTGTGGATACTTACCCCCAAAATCTCCATTGAGTCGATGATACATTTTATTCCTTATATCAATTTACATCGTTTACATATTACATCAGTTTAGCTTTCGACCATACATTACATATACAATATACATCGCTAGTTTGGGGTTTGAAAACTAGGGTGTTGTAGAAAGTACAGATTTTTGTTTGATCAATTAATTATCACATGGTCCTTAGAAAATCTTATTGGAATTAGAAAATCCCACTTGTCTTATTGTTAATGTGGGATTATTTATAATGTGGTTTGTTAATGTATTGTTTATTGCAATGCAAAGTTTATCTCTACGTGATTTGTTTGATTTTATTATTTAGGAGGTTGTTAGATCTAGTTGGTTCCAAGAGATATTGTCCAACTAGTTGACTCCTATATTAGTATGTGGTTGTGATATTCTCTCAAGAAATAGATTGTATGGATAAGATAGTCAATCTATATTAAGTCAAGCTTGATGTATAAATATTCAATATTGTGGGATGATAACATAAGATCATTAGAATGGTTTGTGTGTATAAGCATCATGTATCTTATTTATTTTCTTAATTTGGTATCAAAGTTGGTTTGGCCTTAACTCCCTCATGAGAGGGCCCAAGAAAATGAGAGAGATGTGAGTTATAATCCTCTATAAATATGTAGAATTATATTCGAGTGGAGTAGATTTCTTGTTGAGATATGCATGTTTTCTATGAAGATTTTGTGTTCCTGTGGGGGTGGCATTGTTGAAGTATCTCCCACATGGAGGGCCAGGAATTCAAGAATTTTATCCAACAAAAAGGTGCTCCTATCTGTCAGAGAAAAATTCAAATACACCAAGACAAGTTGTAACTACTCATGGGGATGTGCATTCTAGTGTTCCAAAAATTGACAAGGAACAACTCGTTCCTGTTCTACACATCGGTGATCTTCGATATCATGGGCATGGGAAACAATGCCTCATTCTAGTCGACGATCATGACGAACATTGTCATCAATTCAATGCTTTCGTCTTCATGTTCATAGTTTACAAGGTCGAACAAAGATTCTTCTTCATGGAGGGAAAAATGCAAATGATTCTCTACCATTTACTGATGCATATGGGCGGTCTCGAGGTCCACTCTCTTGGATGGTATGCAATGATATTTTTCCAATGGAAACCCATTCCTCTAAATAAAGCCTTGTGGTCTTTGATCTGAAAGAAAAAGTGGACAAACTTTTATTTCCAGAATAGAGAAAATAGTTATATTAGTTTTAGATTTTGTAAACTATTACAATTGTATTAACATTGTCATTTGTCTGTAAAACAAATGATGTTGAATCTCGGTAGATAGAAGTATGTTCTTAGAGTGACTATTATGTGGTTTGCTAATGTATTGTTTATTATAATGTAGAGTTTATCTCTACTTGAGATGTTTTCTTTTGTTATTTAGGAGATTGTTAGATCTAATTGGTTGTAGGAGATCTTCTCCAACTACTCGACTCCTAGATTAATGTGTGGTTGAGATATTCTCTCAACAAATAGATTGTAATATACCAAGCTTGATATATAAATATGCAATATTATGTAATAGTAATATAAAATAGTGAAAAACATTTATATGTATGGACATGATGTCTATTGTTTATCTTCTTAATTAATCTAATTTATTGAAAAATTGCTTAAAAAATATAACATACATAAGTACTTAATGCAAATGTATTAATTTATCAAACGTTACAAAACAATTATATCATACATCTCACGCTATCCATTAACAATTACTAGCTGCCTTTTCATTAATTTATATATTATTTTTTAATTTTAATGAAATCATCTCATCACATGTGTAAACAAACATGTGATGACATCAAATATTGAGTGACCATCAATTGAAAACAAACACGTGAAGACAAGAAACATGCAATAATGTAAAAAAGTTTACATCATTTTCATTTAAAAAAACAAAACTTGAAAATCAAATATGTACTGCTCACGTATTATGTGGTGTCTTCTTAAATTCTAAATTGGAAAAAAAAAAACTAAACTAAACTTGAAAAACAAATATGGGCTGCTCACGTTTTATGTGGTGTCCTCTTAAATTCATTAAAAATACAAAATCCATCTGTTGAGGCAAGTCCTAATCAAGCTTTAGACCATTCTCGCGTTTATAATGAAAGAGATTCATGGAAGACGTCGCGTTGTCAATTTATAAGTTTAATTATTGATCGTCATATCTATTCCAAACCTTAATTTGTCATGAAGCAGATTCATCGAAAGCATCGAGATGTGACTATATAAGTGCAATGATTGATAGTTTTGTGTGAGGTCAACACAAAAAACACAAATAATTTCCATTAGCTTATATATATGTATATATATTTTTTGTTGTGTAAAAAATATTATTTAAAATAATTTATTTATTTGTATATATTTTAGTTTGTTATGTTAAAAGTTATTTTATACATATAAATAATTATCAAATTATTTTTTATTTTTATATAATTATTTTTTATTTTTATAGAAGTTAATATAAAATATTTTTGTTGTTATGTAATTATTCATCTACATGAAAATGATATTTTTAAAA
>JASDQU010816762.1:17537-32341 GCA_032191745.1 Picea mariana
ATAATTAATGATTGTCCTTAGCTTAGTGGCTTGGTCTGCTTGTGTCGGGCGGGATGTAGACACCTCCTTGTTCCTCAGAACAGTCACAAGCCTTGAGACCTTAAATGGTCAAAATCAATGGGAACCTGGGCTTGAGCGTTGCTTACGTGTCCTAGAGGTCCTAACCATTGCAGGGTAGGACAGGCGAGTAGTCATTCTTATTCTTGTCGGTTGAATGTCGTACATTTCTTCCAGGTGATTGATGTGCTTCTATGTTAGGTCATCATGTTGTTGTTGCGTCAGTTTCTTGCGTTGTGTTCATCGTCATGTTGCGTTGTCGAGTATAATGTCATCATTACCTTCCTACACACACACAAAACAAAAAAATTTAAGGATGCTTTTATCGGTTGTACATCGTAGGAGTCGTTCCAACTGATGGGGTTGTTACAGTTACACTATCATTCACTTCAGGTAAACATTGTTATTTAGTCTTAACATAGCTCTCAAGAAAACTACTTTATTTATAGTTGATATGGAGATGTTGATGTTTATGGCCTTCTTCATGTTCATGTTGAAATGGAGATGTCAACATAGCTCTCAAGAAAACCACTTTATTTATATTTGATATGGAGATGTTGATGTTTATGGCTTTTTTCATACTCATGTTAAAATGTTCGTTAAAATTATTAATGATCATTATAATTTATTATCAATTATGTTATTTAAAATTATTAATGATCATTATAATTTATTATCAATTATGTTATTTAAAATTATCAATGATCATTATAATTTCTCAAATTATTTGTTATCATTTATGGACATGGACGGCTAATAATAATATGTCTAAGAAATCTTTTTTTTTTGGTTATAATTTATAGTTCTATTTTGTCATTCTTGAATGATTTGGATTCATAACTCTATGTTTTATGGTTTTTTAAGTAGTTTTTTCCTTTTCTTATGTAGATCCTAGCTTTTCAAAAACCTAGATGAATTGTGTATACATTGTAGTCCATATATATATATATATATAACATGGGTTTTATATCTAAACAAGATATATATGATCAATAATTTTATTTCTGAATTAAAAACTAGCATAAACCTATCTTTACTCTACAATTATCAACCATCCGTATGGATCAAATCTCACATTAAAAATTTAGATAGTTATTACGTATGCATATGTTTTAAATGAATTTGATCTTTTGAAATTTGAAATTTGCTAAGTATAATTTATAATATAACAAATATTATAGATAATACCACTTCAAAAGTTTCACGAGGATTGAAGTGAATAGTAAAACAATAACATTATTGGATGATGAAGAAGGTAAATAGTAAGAAACTAATAGGATGCTTGTAACAAATAGAAAGAAAGATTAGTAGTAGTATTCTATTTCCATTTAATCATGAGAAATTTATAATAATGAAGTTCAACTTCTTATTTCACATTGCATTGCAAATATAGTTGATAATTAGACTTCTTGGGTAAAATGTTATAAATTAGGTGTAAATAGGAGCTATATATGAAATGTTTGAAATGTTACTAAAGTTTCATAATTTTGTTATTAAAAATAAAGAAATATTATATCTCTTTGGTTTTGACTTTAGACATTGTATATTTTTTTATTTACTTAACAATATATAATTTTTTTTAAAGTGAGATGTGTCAAATCCTGAAACATGTCTTCATTTACACATCTCCCTCATTTTAAGTTGTAGTCAGAACATCTCAAGGCAAAAGAATGCAGGTCACAACTTTCTATGTATTTTAATAATATATATTACATTAAATAATATAGGCAATGTTAAGAATCATATAAGTATGATGCAAACAAACAAACATATATTTTAATAGATTATTTCAGTAAATTCAAACAAATTGTTTTAAGGAAAGTTCATGATGAGGTCTCCATCTCTGATTTTGTTTAAATTATAGTTTAGTTGAGACTCATTAGATTATTAGTTGTTATTGTGGCTAATAATTAAGTTTCCCTCCATCTCAATATTTTAAGAAAGTACAGGAGATACCATGAAATATTTTTTGGGATATNATATATAAATAATATTATATAATGTTAATTGGATTTTGAGGGTTTATTTTTGTAAGGAAGGAAATGTTTGAAACTCATGGTAGTCGAGAGTAAAGACCTAAAAAAATCCAACCATGTTAAGGGTTTGTGTGGCCCAAGCTAGGTTTGATCCCAATGTGACTTTCATGAATTTAATGCTCATGGGTTACAATTTCTTAGACCAAAAGCTAGTCCCATAGATAAAAGACATGCTAAAAAACAAATATATATAACCTGAAAACATTCCTTATTACAATGATGTTTCAAGTATTTACTTTTGTGAAAGATATGATCCATAACTCAACTCAATAACCTTGATTACTCAATTGCTAATCAACAACCTTCTCATGGGAAAGAATTGTCTAATTTTATTAGGAATAAAAACCTAGTGGGATTATAACATCACCTAGTTTTACCAAACCTATTAACTTACCATAAATTATATATATTACACATGAATACATGATGAATGCATAAAACAATCTCAGAATTAACATAGGATATACATGTTAAATCCCTTGAAATGGAAATTCATGGAGCAATAGGTAGAGAAGGTTAATTATTTCTTTACCAACTCTCTTGTTTACAATCAAGGCCTTGATCCTTTAGTTATAGAGAAAAATATTGCATGGAATATACTAATTTACTTCAATTCAATAAGACACAACTAAAATGTGCTCCAAGTTAATCTTACTTGAACTTCATACCAAGCTATATTTTGAAATTAACTCCCCCTTGTCCATTTCATTGAATTTTCATTGAAAATGCAATGCAATGAAGGGGAAGGGAGGGGGGAATATGATTTCAAAAATTGAATGACCCCATTTCATTGCATTTTCAATGTGGGGTGGGAAGGACTTTTAGAATAAAATGTTCCCCTTGTTCCCCCACATCCACCACCATTCCATTGCATTTTCAATTCCTACAGTCAACTACCCTCTAATTTGATTGAATTTTTGATGTGGGTTTGTGGGGGGGTAATTCATAGAATCAATCACAATGCCCCCCACCCATTTTCGTTGCAATGAAATGGGGGCCAAGTATATTCCAAAAATTATTGTCCATCGAGATCTCCCTCCCTCTCCTCTATCACTATAACTTCACATCCCCATTTCATTGAATTTTCAATGAAAATGTAATGAAATGGGGTGATTGGGTGATTTTAGGAATTGTGCCCACTAATGAAAATGCAATAAAATGGGGACATGGGTGATTATATGAATTGTTCTCCTCACCTCCAAAATCAATGAAAATGCAATGAAAATGAAAATGCAATGAAATGGTGAGGGTGGTAGATTATGGTAATATTTCCCCCCTATATTGAAAATGTAATGAAATGGCAGGGGTGGGGGGGAATTCTCATAGGAGACAAACACAATCAATTATTAACTCATAATTATGTGGTTAGAAATCTAACATATGAGGAAAATAGTTTAAAAGAAGATATTGTAAATATTTATCAAAAAACACTAGCATTTCTTAATTATTTTATAGATACATTTTCACATTAAGAATATTTGATTTTGGATTTGTTATTAGGTCTAGGTAAAAATTATGATGTAAAAACATAATTCAATCTTCATCATTTTTAATTTAGGTTTGTTTACACTATTTCACTAAAAACAAAGGATATATTTTGTGATTAGATACAACACTAGCATATTACTTACCAAAATGAATAAATTGCATATCCAATGAATATGGTACACTAAAATGAAAATTTATCAACTAGAAAATTTATTGTATTAAAGATCGTCTAGATGAAATGGAGAAATTTGGTTTGAAGAAATATTTTATTTAAAAATATATGGAAAAAATACCAAAGGAGGCTCAACAACCATTGAAAAGGTTATTTAGAATGGAACACTTTGGACAACTTATAGAAACAATAGAACTAATTGAAGAACCCAATGATGTCCAAGAAAATGACGATGTGCCTATTGAAAATGATAAAATTTGTCTACACGATATTATTGATTAGTCTTAAGATGTCAATGAAGAACACGTTCAAATTAACCAATTACTGATAGGTTATATTGTAATGTTTTTCCTTTGTTATTTTACATTGACAAAAAATATCTCTATTTTGTTGTTTCATGATAGAAAAATTTAATAAGTTTTTAACAAAATATATGGTTTACAGTTGAGTTATTACTTTAGTGAAAATAACATTGAATATTATCATTTTTATACATTAAATCTATAAAAATATGAAATCTATGAATTGAATTAAACCTAAATAATTGTCCAAAAACAATAAATTTATAGCAGACAATTTGATGGAAAAAATTAATTTTGAAAAACAATAAATTATCTAAAACATTTTCAACATAAAATGAGAAAAATGGAAAAATTAACATTTAACATTTGGAAAAAAAATTATACTTTATATCTAAAATATTCAAAATGTCAAAATACTACCTCAAAAAAGAGAGCTCTATCGATGGCACCACTATTTGGAATGCGAGTAAAACCAACTATGACCTTTAAAAATGTAATGTACCCAGAAGAACAAACCGAAAAAAAAAAGTTTATTTCTTGTTGTTGCTATGAGATCGATCTGAAACGTACCCACTACCCGGGTACTTCTAAAATTCACTTCTTTGACTAATTTTGAATTTTGATACAAATTAATTAATAAAGAAGCATGAAATAAACACATGCAATAATCAAAATTCATGTTAAGTGTAAAAAAAATGCTCAATCGGCCATGGCAACAATAACCAACAACAAGCCTATCATAAACACATCATAGAGATAATATTGAATACACAAGGAAAATAAATATACAAGCAAAAAAATGCATGATATAGAAATTATCCTTAAAATGTAATTACACCAATTAATTGCAAATGTTGGACATTCCACCTAACCTTAGGCTCTGTTGCACACAAAATATTTGCAATAGGTCACCCTCGAGCCGAGGGTATGAATCCACAAGGACATATCTCAAATTGACACTCAATTTCCCAAACTAGTAAGCAATCAAGATTTCACGAGTTTCTCAAACACACAACAATCCTAGTTTGTCGTATCTCTTCCCCATTCATCCCGCAAAAATGAAAGATATGAACCCCCTTCTCTACAATGTAGTCCCATAGGTTGTTCCACCTCTTTCTAAGGCTCTCAATACTACTTCTTAGTGAATATAAAAGATGGAAACTCCAAGTATTATCAACTATGGATGGTTATTTCACCAAGGATGCTAATGTATCCATGCACTAAGTCATTAATTCATTTCTATAATAAAATTCATTTCTATAATACACTATAATTCCTATAGCCAACCAATCATGGTTCACTACCTTTATCAATTTCATTTTGCATTCCCCATGCCAAACCAAGAATGAGCAAGAAGATTTAATGAGAGAGGAATGACTCTAAAAATTATTTTGGTTCACAATGAATGTTAAACCCCCAAGACAATTAAGAATAGGGTTTAAATATCCAATGCATAGAATGTTTTTCCCCAATAAGCTCATGCAACCCCCTTTTTCTCTCTAAAATTCAAAGGTGGGTAATTAAAAATAATTAAAAAATATAAAGGCTTAAAACCTTAAATTCCACTACCTCTCATGGAATCATAGCTCCCTATAACTCTTCTCCTTGTCCATCTCCTAGCCTGCGATATATTTAATTATTAAAAATGATCAAATTATTATATTTCCTAGGCACTCCATCCCCTTTCAATTGTTTGGGCACTCTGTTATTTCATCAAAAAAATAAAATAAAATATTAATTTTTTGACTCAAAAGTGGTGTATTAAATTCCCCTACCCCAACTATTTATTGAGAAAGCATTTGACTTGCCATCTATCCTCTTTTGATAGACAAATGCAAAAGACAAAAAAAAAAAATTATTAATGCAGGAAACAGGTGGAACCTCTAGGTTAAAAATAGTTGATTATGACTCCATGAGTGGGGAACATGTGTGAGTTAACTCAAAGATGATTTTAACAAGTTTCATAAGTGGAGTTTTGCCACAAGAATCCCCTGGAAATCAGGGATTTCTAAAGTTGTGAATTTTGAAGGAGGGAAATGATTTCAATAAAAGATACCTAGGAACAATAAGGACATATACAACATATGTGGGAGTGAGGACGTTGCTTAGTATGTTATGGGAAGAAATATTTTATGTGTGAGCACTCACTATGTTAGGAAAATGATTTTTTAGACTGTACAGAGGAGCATTGGCTAAGGAGTGGAGCTCAGTTCTCCCTTATGGAGTCATGGTCAGGCTAGGGGATGATCAGGGAAAGTAATTTGGATTTTACGTATCTACAATTGGGTGCATCATGGTTTTTTCATTTATTTACGATTGTTGGGTTTAGATANAAAAAAAAAAAAAAAAAATTATTTCTTGTTGCTGCTATGAGATTGATCTGAAACGTACCCACTACCTGGGCACTTCTAAAATTCACTTCTTGGACTGATATTGAATTTTGATACAAATTAATTAATAAAGAAGCATGAAATAAACACACACAATAATCAAAATTCATGCTAAGTGTAAATGAAATTCTCAATCGGCTATGGACAACAATAACCAACAAAAAGCCTATCATAAACACATCACAGAGATAATATTGAATACACAAGGAAAATAAATATACAAGCAAAAAAATGCATGATATAGAAATTATCCTTAAAATGTAATTACACCAATTAATTGCAAATGTTGGACATTCCACCTAACCTTAGGCTCTGTTGCACACAAAATATTTGCAATAGGCCACCCTTGAGCCGAGGGTATGAATCCACAAGGACAGGTCTCAAATTGACACTCAATTTCCCAAACTAGTAAGCAATCAAGATTTCACGAGTTTCTCAAACACACAACAATCCTAGTTTGTCGTATCTCTTCCCCATTCATCCCGCAAAAATGAAAGAGATGAACCCCCTTCTCTACAATGTAGTCCCATAGGTTGTTCCACCTCTTTCTAAGGCTCTTAATACTACTTCTTAGTGAATCTAAAAGATGAAAACTCCAAGTATTATCAACTGTGGATGGTTATTTCACCAAGGATGCTAATGTATCCATGCACTAAGGCATTAATTCATTTCTATAATACACTATAATTCCTATAGCCGACCAATCATGGTTCACTACCTTTATCAATTTCATTTTGCATTCCCCATGCCAAACCAAGAATGAGCAAGAAGATTTAATGAGAGAGGAAGGACTCTAAAAATTATTTTGGTTCACAATGAATGTTAAACCCCCAAGAAAATTAAGAATAGGGTTTAAATATCCAATGCATAGCATGTTGTTCCCCAAGAAGCTCATGTAACCCCCTTTTTCTCTCTAAAATTCAAAGGTGGGTAATTAAAAATAATTAAAAAATATAAAGGCTTAGAACCTTAAATTCCACATCTCTCATGGAATCATAGCTCCCTATATCTCTTCTCCTTGTCCATCTCCCAGCCTGCGATATATTTTATTATTAAAAATGATCAAATTATTATATTTCCTAGGCACTCCATCCCCTTTCAATTGTTTGGGCACTATGTTCTTTCATCAAATAAATAAAATAAATTATTAATTTTTCGACTCAAAAGTGGTGTATTAAATTCCCCTACCCCAACTATTTATTGAGAAAGAGTTTGACTTGCCATCTGTCCTCTTTTGATAGACAAATGTAAAAGAGAAAAATAAAATAAAAATTTAATTAATTAATGCAGGAAACAGGTGGAACCTCTGGGTTAAAAATAGTTGATTATGACTCCATGAGTGGGGAACATGTGTGAGTTAACTCAAAGATGATTTTAACAAGTTTCAGAAGTGGAGTTTTGCCACGAGAATCCCCTGGAAATTAGGGATTTCTAAAGTTGTGAATTTCCAAGGAGGGAAATGATTTCAATAAAAGAGATCTAGGAACAATAAGGAAATATACAACATATGTGGGAGTGAGGACGTTGCTTAGTATGTTATGGGAAGAAATATTTTATGTGTGAGCACTCACTATGTTAGGAAAATGACTTTTTGGATTGTACAGAGGAGCATTGGCTAAGGATTGGAGCTCAATTCGCCCTTATGGAGTCATGGTCAGGCTAGGGGGTGATCAGGAAAAGTAATTTGGATTTTACGTATCTACAGTTGGGTGCATCATGGTTTTTTCATTTGTTTACGATTGTTGGGTTCAGATATGTATAATTTGTAGCTTCAATTTTTTTTCATACATATTTCTTGTTTATTAAATCTTTGTTAAATTGTAGAGATAGATTTTCCATAAGTAGGACCATGAAGGATAAACGGTAGAATTATTTATAATTGGAAATTTATCATCCTATGGTTGTAAGGACGCCCCGACCATTACCACTATAACCGAAGCAGAAAGTGCAATTTTTTTTTTTTTTGTTTTAAGGCAGGAAGGCAATGACGAAAAATAGTGGAACCACACAACCTGACGATGAACACAAGCACACAGATAAGGAAAATAACAAATACAATTCCCCACACTAGCACCAAGAGAAACTGGGTGATACATGCGTAAATCAAAGAAAGAAACGAACTACCCGCCCGACACACACAACACGACAATGCCTATGAGCTAAGGACAAAATCCACAATCCCGACCCAACGACCTTGACGACCAGTAACTACAACCTCTATGGCACGCAAAACCAAACACATGAATGTGTTACAACCCAAACACCAACAACAAATACAATGAGAAAACACCCACAATGGGTAGCATAGACTCCGGCCAAGTTGTCGTTCACCTCTATCCATTAGGGAATGCAATGATCCCCTCATCAGGAATCATGTCATCTCTAGGTGATGGGCGTGAAAACAACCGTGGCACAACAACATAACTGGACCCTCAGCACAAGTCAAAATCAACGCGCTAGGAGATCCGGTTAACTATCTAACCCTTGACGACTAACCCTAGAACCCAATTGACAAGTCAACAAGACGACTATGACCTTCAAACAACACAATAAATTCCTTGTGCAACAAAATCAATCGGTACACATAAAATAAATTTTATCAACAATTAGCTCATTGTAACTATTCTCCAATTCTGTTACTCGGTAGGTAATTTCCTAAGAAGGAAATTTTCTATCGTTTAACTGAAGCCAAAAACGAAACATGTCTTTTAGGAAATAAGAACATATCTTTTAAATTTGGAAATGCTATCCTTTAACTGACACCATATAATAAAATTGTTATCTATATAATCTAAATATTGATATTTTGTATCACATTACATATAAAAACGTTTTCATTACCTATTAATTTTGCTAGTTATACACTACATACCACACATCGACAATCGTTGTTGTATACAAAAATATCATTGTTGTCTAACTTGATTCTCTATATTTTCGCTACCCATACAATAAGAGCTAATTAATGAAATTAACAGTAATGACATACCATAAAGACATTAACGTCTAAATGTAATCTTGACCCTTAATGAGGTATAATAATGATATACAATGATGATATATAATAAGGATATATATTGTCAAGGATATAATGCTAAGTTATGACATTGTTGAGCGAAAATATGACAATGTTGGGAGAGATATGATATCGTTGTGCCATTAAATGTATAAATCACTACCATCTATATATGGCACTATCTATCAAAAAAATCATTGTTTCTTAATGCATATGTTCATTGCCATTTATATCACACGTTGTCTATAAATAAAAATGGGTGAAAACACAGTCAAACACAACAAAATCAATGATGTCTATCCCATAATACCCCATTGTCATTCTCCCACCCAAAATGCTGACGTTCACCTACAAAAACACTTCCATTACTCCTATAGAAACACAACCGTTACCCTAGGAAAATGCATCCAGTACACAAGTGAAAACGCAACCATTACATAGTAAATACACAGTTCGAATTTGTATTAAAATCGCATTGAAATTTGCACTCACAATAAAGTAAAGTATTGTGAGTTTGTTGTCATTGGAACAGGTAAAATCGCAGTCAAAATATATATATTAAAAGTAAGCATTGAAATTTTCACTCAAAAAAAATAAAGTGAGGTAAGTTTGCGGTCATTGGAACAGGTAAAACCATTGGGATATCCTCAAGTAAAGCGTTGTTTCATATATTAAGAAATAACAATAACAATATATATCGTTGGGTGTATTTTAAAGAAATTACAATAACACATTTTAAGGAATATAACGTTGTGCATATATTTAAAGAAATAACTATAACACTACATATTGTTGGGCGTAAAAACTATGTTTATCATTCACTATGCCTATATTTTAACAAGAATAATAATAACCCTATATTAGAGAAATATATCGTTGTGCAAAATAACAAGAACACTGTATAACGTTGTTCGTATATTAAAGAATAACATTAACTCCATATTACAGAACTATATCGTTGTGCATAGATTAAAGAAGTAACAATAAACTATATATCATTGGGCATTAAACTATGCCTATCATTCTCTATCGTTGTCTTTTAACTAGAGATAATGATAAAGATATTTTAAGAAATAACAGTATAAGTGAAATCGCAATACCACTATTTTAACAAGGAAAAAAAATAACAATAACACTAACAATCACTCGATAAAGGTGAAGTTGCAGACGCACAGTAAGAAAATTCGAAGCCATTTGCTAAACGAAAATCGCAGTCAAATGGGTGATTTCGTAATAAAAAATAAAGTGAGGTCTGAAGGGAAAAAAATGACTGTAAGGAGATATGATTAATGATTGTCTACACCGATTAAAATCGCAATAAAAATTTACTCCCAATATATAATGAAATCATGCAAGTTCTCAGTCAAAGAAGTAGGTAAAATAAAAACGATGTCTAAAGGTTCGATCACAGTCTCCAATAGAAAAAAGAAGCTTTTATACAATCAGTTACTGTCAATAAATAAATCCAAATCACAGTCATGATTAGTTTAAAAAAAAAAACACTTTCATTCAAGTGGACAACGCTGATATTTCTCCATTCAAGATCTGGGAACTGTCATGGAAATCGCACTGAATAAAATACCCTCTGAAACCACAGAGGTGGTATAAAAACGCAGAGGATATTGAGTTGATCGCAGAGAGAAAAGATAAACAATACGCATAGGTATTCAATTGCAAGAAAGCGCAAGACAATCCATCAACCAGGAACAATCAACAAGGGTAGACAGCTGGGCAAAAACATCCTTCACTCATCATCCACGCACAGAAAAACAGGGCATTAGAATCTATAGGTTGCTATGCATCGAAGTGACGACCATCAATTCGGCTCCTAGCCAACTGCTCAGGCATGGACTGGTGATCTAGGGATGAGGACGAAAGATAAATCACAATCTCTTCATAATAATCATTAAAACAAAACAGAACAGTCATAGCAATCAGGGATTAGTTTCCAAGGAAATCAATTCAAGCAGCGAGCATAAATCTATGATGACTTTAATTTCTCGATTAAAAATGGTGAGTAAAACACTTTTATTTACACAATTAAAACTATATAAATGAAAGCACAAGAACCATATTTCTCTACCATTCAAAATAAACACAGGTGTACCGTAGCCCAAGGTGACAACTGTTCGTCGTTGTCTTGGGCGCTCCATCCAGCTCTTGCTTGCCGACCGATGTGACTTCACCGGTACCTCCCAGCCAACGCTAGGGGTACTCTTCTTCCACCTAAACCCCTTGAGATGCAAAGGGGCCACACACACTAAACCAAAGAACAACTAGAAACTAGCTCGCCTCGCAAGGTCGAACTACCACTCGTTACCCGAGCTAGGTATCCCAAATCCCACAAGATAAGTCAGTCAAGACAAAAATTATGTAGCATAACGTTATGCATAAAAGAAGAGATCCATGGTCCTCCTCCTCCATCCTTTTTATAGATTTTCTAAGTGATTTATTTCCCAAATTCCCATTTAATTTATTTTTCATTAATTTAATTCAAAAAAACCTCCCTCGTACATGTTATAACCCTAAATTGCACCAGACATACTTACCTAGCATCAGGCCATCTCAGACTCCTTCTTTTCCCAAACACTACTGAACAACTCTTCTTAAAAATCCTCTTTATAAAGTCCCATGTGCCTTGCTCCATTACTGCACGTGTGTACATGCTATCTGCTCCAATACAGCCAGCATGTACCTACAAAAGCACGGAAATAGGAAAGTTGATGACAGAACACACAACTTTGGGCAAGTTAACTAAACCTTTCAGCCATGCATGGCCGGTCATTCGACCAAATACCTAGCTCCTTCTAGCCTATAAAAGAAGGGGTAAGGATCCCATTTGAAAGGAGGAAAATCATAGTAAAGAGACTATACCCAATTGAGCATTCCCCTTGTCCCAACCTTTAGCCATCCTTGTGCAAAGAGAAGTATAGAGCAAAGTAATTGGAGGACAGTTGAAGAGGAGCCTAGGACTAGGTTCATGGAGAAATGGCCGACTTCATCATTGTAAGTTGCTTTAGTGAAGTTAATAATAAAGAAGTACTTTTCCCATCCCACCATATGAGGTTTTCATTGTTTATTGCGTACACGTTGATTAAATCTCTAACCCATTAATCTATAGATCAAATGCATGTGGAGTTCTTTGTTTGTCTTTGGTGAATGCAGGTCAGCCTTGGGAGGAGAGTTGCAGTCAAAGAGAGACCAAACGTGAAGAGGGATCGATATCAAACACCAGAAATAAGGTATGTTAACTTGATCTTCTTAACTACGTATTTGCTTAATAATAATGGGGATTAGGTCCGGGATGACAGTAAAAAGTAGGAATCTTTAGGTCTTTTCTGCATGCATGATAAAACCCTAAGTGCTAGTCTGTAGAGGGATTTACCACTCTCAACAATACAGATGTCACCCACCCCCCTAGTTGTACCAGAAATTAATTTCATTAATTAATTAATTACTCCTATTTCCCTCACCCACCTAAAAGAATTCCTAAAATCGCTCCTTGGTGTCCCCATATTCTCTTACACATTTTAAATGACTTATGCGCTTACCAAACTCCTAGTTGAGTTTGTAATTAGAAAGTTCATAAAGGCAAGATTCCTTACTAAGTTAGTCATTCAACGTTTTCCTTAGGTTTCCATTTTTCTTTAAGTTTCCCCTTTTTCCCTTAGTTTCCTATTTCTTTTAAGTTTGCCTCTTTTCCCTTTTTAACTAAAACTAAAATTAGCAAGTGTAGAAATCCACTCTTTTACCGCTTTTTCTTTTTAATTAATTAAATTTAATTACCATATGTAGAAAAGCAATCATTCCTTTTTTTTCCTTTTTTTTTTGAAATTTAATCCCACAAAGTAATTTGATTTTTAAAAAATTATTTCAATTTCTTACCCCCTTCTCATCACATGTTTAATTATGATTATTATTAAAAAAAATTACCACAAGTATCACTTAGACCTAGATTTTAATTTCCTAAGTTGGGCAACATTTAATTAGGGAAATTGTTTTTAAATCTTACTTATTACGTCATTCATTTTAAGGCTGACTAGGTTTATTCACTTACCCGTTTAAATCGTGACATGCCCATTAGGACACACTAGGTTCTCCAAGGGTGCCACTCGCCTTTTCTTTTTTCCTTGTGCGATGTGCCTTTTAGGACGCACTATGTGCTCCAAGGGTGCCACTCACCTCTTTCCATTTTCCTTGCACGACGTGCCCTTTAGGACGCACTACATGATCCAATGGTGCCACTTGTCTCTTTCCATTTTCCTTGCGCGACGTGCCCTTCAGGACTTACTACATGCTCCAAGGGTGCCACTTGCCTCTTGACTAACTTTGTAGACATAAAAAACCCCGAGAGTCAATACTCCGCCAGGCGATCTTGTGGGAGACTAAGGGCCTCTAACGAATAAGGCCTCTTCCTTATTGCGCACCCCTTAGAATCATTGTGAGCTACTGTCACAGTATGTCCTCATAGCATCGTGGGTCTTCTCGAGATAGGTAATCATTAACCTACAATTCGTGCCACGGTGGGAGTCCTAGTAGGCTGTGATAGGGCTATTGTCCACACCTCTCCCTCAATGTCTTTGGTTGTCTTGCGTGACCCCTCTACTCCACATGTGAGTCCAGTCAACAAGCTATCATCAACATGCATCATCAACAAATCATGTCAGCAATAATAATCAATCATCATAACATCTAACCAGATGTACATATGTAATATCTACAACAATCAACCCCAATAGTTCAGTCCCTGACTCGATCCAGAGTCCAAGGGTTTCATCGATGCCTCTGCATCCTCAAGGTCCAAAGTCCTTCACATGCAAGAGAACCTAGTCAATAGCACCTATCTATGTAAATACACAAAATAAGATATAATCACATCCATAATGCCTCATAATCATAATCAAACGACCAATAGTATAATAATCCAGATCACTTGCATGCAACTGTCCTCAAAGAATAAGATTTCTCAGTGCACGCAAGAGCGGGATGTTACAATGGTACACTAGATCCTATTAATATACAACTATTCTGAGATAAGAATTGAAAGACATGGACATATCTCTCTTAGATAAATATAAATCTACTATGAATATAGTTGAATATAGGAATTGCAAAAGGTTAATTAATTTAATTTTTCTGTATCACATATAAAAGCTAAAAGTTTCATACTCGGTCAAGAAATGATAAAGGACAAATGGAAAATACATATATACTTATACAAGAGGATAATTAGCAATAATAATCCCAATAAAGAAGTTAATGGACTTCTATCTATAAATTGAGAGGAAATGAACTCTACATTATTTTTAATACCTTTCAATACCCTTAAACATAAATATTTTT